>WEIS01008586.1:414-14857 GCA_013389965.1 Todus mexicanus | reverse complement strand
TCCTGCAGACACGGAGAGAACACAGGAGCCGTGTTAAGTACTGTGTTAGCAACCAAAAACGAGCAGGCTTGGAATTTATTTCCCTCCCCCCCTCCCATACTTTAACCTTTTAACTGACTTTCATAGCTATTATTTGTTATTTCAGTGTATGTTCTACAGACATGTCTACTTCAAAGAAAAGATGTTGATCACCTAGGGGAATAAAAAAGGGTGAGCTCTAGACTGGAAAGTCAGTACCAGTTTAGCAGGAGAAGCTGCATTGAGTTTAAAAGCAAAGAAGGAGCCCGACACCTGTTAATTACGCAGTACGGTCAGCTTGATGCAAAAAGAAATTTTAAAAAACAAGATGAATTTATGCTCGAGATGGTGCCGAGCTCAAGCCCCCCAGCTTTTGCTGTCCTTCAAACAGCTTTTGGATACAAATGACTTAAACTCTGCTTCTCTTCGACTAGAGAAGCATCTGACAATGTGAGGCAGAATTTACATTTCCACACAGCACAGATTAAGGTGGAGTTCTCCCCATCCCTCCCCGCTCTTTACCAAAAGGCTTCTTCTTGGCTTGCTTTCTTTTTCAATCATTAATTTAAAACCAAAAACCATTAAGTAAATAGCATGCAATGAAGAGCACTGTAATAAAATAATTTAATTAGACATGGAAACTGCTTAGACACATGGAAAAAGATGCTCAGTTGAACACAACACTTGGACATGAGTATTGACAGCATTTACAGCAATTTCCAGAGACGCCGGTCAAAGTCTGAAGTTAGTTGTCAAGTTAGTATGTCTTTCAGATAAGTGATAACACACCCACTTTTCACAAAGATTATCTGAACAGCAGAAAGAACAATCATTTCGTATCAAGCATCGGAGAGATAACCGTCTGTAAGCTGCAGGGACTTGAAGTAAGAAGCACACAGCAACCCTGGAATTTAGCTCAGTTAGCTCATGAGGAATTTGGAAAGAAATCTCTCCTTTTCTCCTCCATACTATCAATGCAGACAAGGGGACAGGTCTCCAGAACCACTTCCAGGCACTTCTGGCTTTTAAAAGCACATGCTATCAATAATTCTTGCCCATTTTTAGTTAAAATGGTGAACTAAAAAGCTATACTGAACTCTGAGCTTTCTGACTACAGCTGCCTTCCAACAAAAGCAGTGACATCAAGTTTGAATGAAAAAAGGGAAGATGGGTTCAATTCATGTTGTGTGAAGCAGGAGTTTTGAAGGTACGTTGATTAACCTGAATTCTGAAGCTTTCTGACATTTAGTGGTGTTTATCATTCAAGGATCTAACTATAGTTCTTAGCAAAACAACACATCTGTTGTTATTCTTTAAGGAAGGTAAGGAGAACGCAAAAGACTAATCAAGTGTGTAAAAAAAAATACTGAAGTTGAAAAACCTTTTAACTACAACTGTGTTGACAATGAATTTGAATTGTTGACAGGAATTTGGCATTTCTGGATCCATAAAAGAGCAGGAACCAAACCAAGGTAAAAATTAACCAAGAGATCACATACAGGGTGGCCACATGCAGCAAAGAATTGTCACAGAAAGCCTGGAACCACACTGTAAAACAAAGAAGCTTGGACATCAAATTCATGCTCATCTGTATGTTGCAAATACAAGTTTCTTCCAGCTTCTCAAGCTGTGATTGCAGCACATTCTATCAACCCTTCCTCCACCAGAAACACAGTGACTGCTTGACAGGCTGCCCACATTACTTCTTCCTTCTCCAGGACATTAAAGCTGAAAGTAAGTTTAATTCTTCCTTTACCAAGAAATTTGAAAGGAAAAGTCCCCTCCTAGCTTGGAAAAGATTAGAGAGAATTCAGCCTCAATACTTAGTTTCCTGAATAATAATGGGCGATTTTTGGTAATCTTGATCCAACTACCTTTTGTACCACTCAAGCTGGTGCTTTTGAACAAGACCACTCATCAAGTTGACTGGTAGATAAGAAAGCAGAGCCTTTAAAACTCAGATCCAGCGCTAAACATTCAACTGAGGAAATAACAAAATGCAATTAGGGAATGAAATGAGACTAATTTTTTTTAACTGCAAAACCAAACAGATAACGTAAAGCGGGCTGAAGAGGAAAACAAAAGCAAAAACATGAACACATCTTGATCAGAATCAAACACAACTTCTGTAATCCTGCGGATGAAAGGATGCTTTGCTAAGGCGATGAAAACCTTGAACATTCCTTAATTCTTTCTAACTCTTTCTGACATTAACAGCTGAGTAAGAGGGTCAGAAATGGTCTAATGCCTCCAAAGAGGAAGTGACCACCAGTTACCACCAGACATTCCTTAAGGGATCTTCATCTTAGCTCAACATGGATCAACAGAAAGTTGTCTTGGCTATCCATGCTACATTAAGAAAAGAAAATGGAAGGAAAAAAACCCCACACCAACAAGAAAATTACACACAAAAAGGATCTTTGATAATATCACTGAGAAAGCTTCATATGTTCTCATGAACTCCACAGCAAGAAAGCCCCACTTCAGGAACACAGAAACCCTCAAAGGATGATTTCTTGATGCAAGCACCAGGGAACCAGAAGAGGTGGCTGTACATGTGAGGTTTTCCTTCTCACTCCCACATGGAACAGAGAGCCAATGCCAGAGTGTTAATGCTGAAAATGTGGAAGTACTGACAAACAGAAAGCAGAAGGGATACAGCTGTAGTGGTTTCACCCAAGGTTGGTATCATTTTGTAGTAGTGTCTGACTACTCATTAGTGACAATTCAGATAACATTGTTTTTCATCTCCAAAGGCCAGAAAATGCCTGAAAAGGTTGACTTCAGCAGTGATTTATGTGCTGCATTTCCTTGCAGGATAAAAATGCACAGCTGCAGATCCCTCTTTATGTAGCCATAAGCAAGACTGAAACTTACTCTACTCAAGAGAAGAAGAAAACTAGACAGTGTCTCTGTGTCCACACATGTGCACCTCAGAACTAAATGAGTTTTGATTGAATTTTTGGCCAGAGAAGGGCAATGAAGCCAGGGAAGGGTCTAGTGCACAAGTCTGGTGAGGAGCAGCTGAGGGACCTGGGCTTGTTGAGCCTGGAGAAAAGGAGGCTCAGGGGAGACCTGGCTCTTCACAACTCCCTAAGAAGAGATTGGAGCCAGGAGGGGTCAGTCACTTCTCAAAGGAACAAGCAACAGGACAGACAAGAGCAAATGGCCTCAAGTTGTGCCAGGGGAGGTTTAGGTTGGACCTGAGGAACAATTTCTTCCATGCAAGCGTTAACCAGGCCTGTTCCAGGCTGCCCAGGGCAGGGGTGGAGTCCCCCTGATCCCTGGAGGGGTTTCCAAGCTGTGGAGATGTGGTGCTGAAGGACACGGGTTAGTGGTGCCCTGGCAGCGCTGGGTTAATGGTTGGACTTGATGATGTTAAACGTCTTTTCCAACCAAAATAATTTTGATTCTATGAAAAGAAAAGTTTATTTTGTTGACATGTTTACACATGACAACAATTTTTGTCAGGATTGTTCTTCTAATACTATTCACCAAGGTACTTTTTGTGGAGCCTCTAATGCACATCAGCTGAATTTGGCTGACATTGTGTACTCCAAAAAGCCTACCAAGCTTTTTTACTCTCGAGTGGAACATGAAGATTATTCCCAAGAGACTTACTTGTATTCTGTAGTGTTTGAGGGTTTTCTAGTGCCAGGGATCTCCTCTCCATTCTTCACCCAGTAACTGGAAGAAAGAGGACTGGGACTTGTGGTAAGGTTACACTGCAATGTGACAGCCGGCCCATACACATGAATGACTACATCCTCACTGGCGTTGATTCTGGGCTCTGAAACAAAGGACACAGTAAATAGCAACAACTCTTCCCTGGCAACTGTGCCACACTAGTCTAAAATCACAGGAGAATCGGGAAGGGGAAAAGACTACACAGGGAACGTCACTGCACTAATTTGGGAAACAGCAAGAAAGTCACAATAAAACAGCTGACTACTAGTGAAGGCAACACCTTCTGGATCAGCACTCCTATATGGGAAAAAGATTTATTTTAGATTGATTTTAATATTTACATCTTTACAGATTTTTATGTAACACCATTAATTTTTTTTCTTCATTCTACTGACAATAATATTTTAAATGCTTGTTCTTTGACTATACAAAAGATCAGCTGGTCCTTCGGAAGCAACTTCTTTCTGCCTACTGGTTCCTCTACTCAGAGGTTTAAACCAAATCCAATTTCTATATAGAATAGCCCTCAAAGTTTGACAGTCTTTCAAATAATATTTCTGGACTTACCCCTGCAAAAACCTAATGTCTACTTATGGAAATATCCTCTGCACACAAGATATTTCAAACAGCACAGCTTTTCTGGTGCCTGAAATTTAAGCAAGCACCCAGCGTGAATAAGGCACAAGTTGGTTGAAGAATGGCTGAAAGCAGTCCTTAATGCTTAACAATAAAAAAAAACAACATACAACATACTTCCCAACTCCGATTTCACCTTTGTTTCTAAATAAACTTTAAAAAAAGCAGTTATAAAGAAAAGAAATAATGGGAGCCTCATTGCATAAACAGAGCAGCAGAGTTGTGTACTTTGCTGGCTGCATTAGGAGCCAAATCCAGGCCAGTTCACACTGAAATCTTACCTAGTATCATCAAATTCACTTTTTTTTCAGGGAAAGCCTTTTGGAAGCAGTAAGATTCACGAGGGCAGTGTCCTTACAAGATATCCATGTTTTCTTAAGATGGTGCAGATGGCTATTATTCCCTAACAAATCACACCGATGAATTTTTAGAGCAGTCGACGAAGTTTATTCCCAAACTTGGCAAAAAGACCTTTTTATTGAAGGTCTCTTGGCTCAGCTGGTTTCAAGTACTAGGTAAAAAAATACCTTGAACACCAGATGACAGAGCTTAAAGGAAACTTAAGAATTCTTGCTATTAGTGTTCTGAAATTATCTAGATTTAGTATTGGCTATGGTTTCAGCTCAAACTAAAGGCTACTTCTGTAGCAGCATCTACCAGGAAGTTGGTCAGGAATGAACGTAGCTGTGGATTTTTGCAAGTCAGCAAAGGACTTCTAATCCCGTACATTTTCTTAGCCTTGTGGTAACATACTTGGAATACAGATTCAGTCATATCCAGGAAGTCTTTTGGATATTCGTGTGCAAAGTGCCAGGAACACAAATTAGGAAACTGAACGAATGGAAATGGAAAATACCAGAACTGTCAGAAACGCTGCATTTTTCATCATATAAAACATTTCTCTATCCAGCAGTGCCTAATGAGGCAGGGAGAAAAAATATCCACCTAATAACCTGACTTCTCTCAGATCCTTCAGTACTACCACACATTTTCTACTGTGCTTCTGCCTCATTGTTCCCATGCAGGGAATTTCAACTGTGCAAGGATCTGTTTGGGTCCAAATTTGTTTTCTTAAAACCATGCCATTACTGGACTGCATCAGACTTTTCAGCCTCTAATACCTGTGATCCAGAACCTCCAAAAAACCCTCCAATAACTATTTCTGCTAATTTACACCGATTCTTACCTACATCTCTGCTAAGGAGCAGTGTTCAGAAAATATTTACAGCAGCCTCAAGCTTGCCTTGCTGGAGTTTGCTGGAGCCTGGTGTCTGACTTGCCTTTAATTTTCTTACCCTAAAGCTTAAAGTTGCTACTGCTGTCTCATTCACATCTTTTACCTGGATTTATGTTAATGTCTTTATTAAAAAGAAGAAGAAAAAAAAAAGGCAGCAATCGGGCAGTCCTAGCCTGATTTGAGAGTACTACTGGGATAACATCCAAAGACAGATGTCCACCTGAAAGAGCAAGATGCTGAAGAGCCTCTTTTTCAAACTGGTTTATGCAAGATCAGGTTTTCAAGTTAAAAAGCAAATAAACAAAAAACTCAACCCCAACCATTAATAAGTGAAATTCTTTAACCAAATTAGGAATGGTAGAAGCCAGATACTAGTCCTTGGGTGCCTCTGAACACACAATACACCAGCTGAGCCATTTGGGGCAGCTTCAGATAAGAAGGTCTCCACTTTCCAGGGATGGTTTGGAAACCTGCTTCCCAACCCTTATCTCTGCTTCCAGCACGGTCATGCAGAAGCTGGATGTCCAAGTGGTCTGTTTCCCAGGCAGTTGCTGGTCAGATATCTTAACATACACAATATTACAGAGTGAAACCATTCAAGTATTTGGTTCAACATCTTCCCTCCTCCACTTGAGTAAAACACAAAAGCAGGAGAATTATTCTGGGGCACAAGGCACTTAGCAATCAAGTCACGATACACACTCCAGAATTAGTATCACCAGATGCAACAAGACAGTGTTAACTGGGGAGGAAGACGAGAGGTTAAACTTCAACCCCTGGAGCAGGTTAATATAAATGGCCTGAGCGAGGAAAAAACCACTTTCCAGATGGAGGCATCTTCATGGTAATTCATTCCCAAGTGGCGACTTTTTTATATGAAAAGGATTTTCTCCCTCAGTAGGTGACTAGAACTGACTGGACACAAAGAGAGGAGTACAGAGACCACCACAGACTTGCCACACCAAAGAAAAACTAAAGGTTTTAACAGGAGCAGGGGGGATTCCCAGGAGACATTATTTCACAGAAGACTTTTTTTTTTTCAGTTTTGTCTTCAGGTAGTTCTACTTCCTAAAATTACAGAGCTCTTGCTGTTATAGGTCATGCAGGCCATCTACCCACCCGAGTCCTTTGGGACCTCAAAGGACACAGGACAAATCGAGCATCCAGACTGCAAGGCAAGCAGGTTTGAGCTGAACAACCCAATGCCACTTACATTTTCGAGTGAATCCACATCATTGGGTTCACTGTCTTTTTTTTTTTTTTCCACATCTGTCAATGCTGTTTTCATTTTCCAGAGGGGAGGTCTCTGATCCAGCAGTGCTGACTGCAGCACCACATTTTAAGGAGAATTTGGGGAGTTCAAGGTATTCAAAATTGTAACTGAGACATAATTACAGAGCTGGATGGTTTTGATCAGCCAAAACTCAAAGTGGTACAGAAAAGGCTTATTAATGCACAGAGATTGAGCAAGACAACGCCTTGTGCTCTGCTCTTTGCCACCTTTGGACATTGAGAAATCACTGAGAAGGCCAATTCTCTACATCCATGTAGAAGGTTCACATTGCACATTTAATTCACTCTTCCTCCAGCTCATTAGAAATTTGCTTCAACTCATTAGCAAACACAGGAGTTTTGCCTCGTATAGAAAGTGAAACAAGGTTCTTCTCTATCGCCTCTGAAGATACACACTTCCAAACTTGCTTTAAAAGCAAGGTGAACACAGAAAAGTCTTGTACCAATAAAGAACAAAAAAGCAATATTCTCTGCTTTTGCTGCTGCCAAAAGTTGTGTTCTCAGATGAAAGTAATTTAGCTAAAGTTATTAGTTCAATGCTGGGGAAGGATGTTCTCCGCTCCACACCTCCTTTCATAGGCTGGATTAAGAATAGCTGCATCAGTTCAGTGCTGCTGCATCAGAGAACTCATTAGGAACAAGATGCTGTTCAGAAAGGAAAAGAAACACCACGACTTGATGGAAAAATCTAAACATTAAAGGTCACGTGTACCCAAAGGGGAAGGACTGGTACAGAAGCATATATGCAACCAAAAACCACGTGAGAAGGCATTCAGTGGAATTCCAAGAGACCAGAAGAAATGAAAATAAAATGATTAGACCTGGGAAGAACACAGAAATCAAATATAAAGGCACTCATGGAGAAGCCAGCATTGGGGGGGTGGGGCTGAAATCCTACTACAGAACTAAATGGGGCTGGGAAGAAACACAAATTCAACATTGGGACATTTTCACATAGAAGCTACAAAACAGATCCAGAGATTTTTTTCCAAGTGCTTTGATCCTAAGGAGAAGAGACACAGTTGGCAGACAACAGGCAGCACTACAGGTGAGGAGCAGGCTGGGGTTCAGAACAACGGGAGAAGGTAGCAGAGGGTTGCACGAGGGTAACGGGAGGGGAAGGGTCACTAGACTGCCTCTAGATACTACAGTACCACTACTGTAGGGTGCCGGACTCACTCTGAAGGACGCTTATAGTAGCCTGGGCTCGAATCCACGTTATGGAGGGATTTTGCCTCAAGTCATTCCTCCTGGGATCGTTGCTGGCCCTGCACTCGTAAGTCCCAGAGTCTTCCAAGGTAAGGCGGGTTATTCTCAGCACACTCACCCCATTCGCCCCGTAGGCAGTGTTAATGGTGACACGGCGCTTCCGAGCGCCATCCCACAGCTGTTTGAAAGACTCAGCCCGGTTGACTTCAGCATACCACCATTGGATCTCTGGAGTGGGGTTCCCAACCACATCACAGTACAGTTCAAAGGCGTCCCCCGTGAGTCTAGTTTCTGACATGGGCGACTTGACAAACCCAGCTAGAGGGAGGGGCAGCAGAAACGCAGTGACAGAGCGGCAGAAAACAAAAGATCTCATCAAGAACAAAGCAATGAGGTGCAAAAAACAGTTAGATAAGACATTAGCATCTACAGTAAGACAATTTTTATAGGAAAAAAAAGCACAACACAGAGCACTTGTGAATGGAGGTTGACAGTTTAGAGCAGCACGGGAGATTTAGATTGGACCTGAGAAACAATTTCTTCCCCACAAGGGTTGTCCAGGCCTGGCCCAGGCTGCCCAGGGAAGTGGTGGGCAGGGAGTCCCCATGATCCTTGCAGGGGTTTCAAAGTCATGGAGATGGGGTGCTGAGGGATATGGTTTAGTGGTGACGTGGCACTGCTGAAGAGTGTTGACCTACCTAAAGGGCAGGGGGGAAAGGGTAAAACCCCAACCTTCTGCCCTACACAGCTCACAATTGTGAACTCTGCTTTGACCTTTTCTTCCATTTATTTCGGACTTCTGAGGCAGGGAATTCCCTAAGATACAAGTGACCTACTTTCCTGAAGTAGCTGGATCATCACAGCTCCTGGAGGCTCACGACCTTCTAAGGAACAGGGAATTTCAGTGGTGTACACATATACAGGCCCAAAGACCGTTTCATTTGTTAGGAGACTGACAACATCAAAGGTACTTCAACAGACCGCCCAATTTTTGCCTTCTGAACTGAGATGTCACGCTGACATTGGCGATCAGGCCAAAATATCCTTATTATGGCATGAAATCCTTCAATACTTACCAGCTTCAGAGCCATGTTAAGAGCACAGACACACTAAATTGTCCTTCAATCCTATTTTCAAAGGTATCTACTGAAAACAACGTTGCCTTAAAGCTAGCCTCTTCCCCCACTGCCCCCCCCCAAAAAACCCCTAAAAGATTAGAATACAGCTGGCCAGACAGATTATGCAGCAAAACCTGTCATATTGCTGTGCTCCCTGGGCAGCAGGACTTCTCATCAGCAAGTAGAGTTAGAGTGCCCCACAGCTGATAAAACTCAGATTGTTTCATCCCTCTCCTCCAATTCTCAGCTTATTTTCAGGAAGCGGACTGAAAAAAAACCCCAATTCTGCAGATTTTAGAAAAGAAAAAGGTGGACTTAAAGCCTTGGAAAAATTTCTGATGCACACATTAAACAGCATTCCCTCCCTCCATCATTTGGTCACACTCAAAGAAAACAGTTGCCCACTGACAACTATATGGGAAGTTTGCACTAGAGCTTCACTTCTAAAGGAACATTTGGGCAAGAAAACAAGACCAGGAGTCTCCAGAGCATGCAGAGAAACTGCTCCTTGCTGGCACAGTTCAGTTTGAAGAGCAATTGTGCACTAACTGCACGGAATAACTACAAGAACAAACACTTGGGAATACGAAATACTAACCTCAAAAACGGTTTCAATTACAAACTCACTCAACAAGGATTCTCCAGCCTTGTGCTGCAGCGCTAACATTCAGTAGAAATACTACGGCAAATAATGCAGGGAGAGAAGAGAAGCTATCGCACTACAAGCGCCTTAATTACTCGCAGTTACAAACTGCATGGAGACCACCACTGTTGTTTTGGGAGGTTAACAAGGATCACGCTGGTTTCACACTGCTGCTCGAGGTAACACAGGAGACCAGGTTATGATCTTGCTCTGCTGGACTATCCCCGTTTCAAGGGATGTTGAATGAGGAAGACTTTGTATTCTTATAGAAGCATAAATCAAATAGCGAGACCGGTATCTATTTCAACACAGTTTATTAGACACAATAGCCTAAAGCAGAAACACGGGGCACCCAGATCTTTGTGGCTCTGTCTTCCACACTGTAACTTGTGCCTCGAATTCTGGGGTCAGATTTGGGCCCCTCACTCCCAGGAGGACATTGAGGGGCTGGAGCGTGGCCAGAGAAGGGCAACAGAGCTGGGGCAGGGTCTAGAGCACAAGTCTAGTGAGGAGTGGCTGAGGGACCTGGGCTTGCTGAGCCTGGAGAAAAGGAGGCTCAGGGGAGACCTGGCTCTTCACAACTCCCTAAGAAGAGATTGGAGCCAGGTGGGGTCAGTCACTTCTCAAAGGAACAAGCAATAGGACAAGGGGAAACAGCCTGAAGTTGTGCCAGGGGAGGTTTAGGTTGGACCTGAGGAACAATTTCTTCCCTGCAAGGGTTCCCCAGGCCTGTCCCAGGCTGCCCAGGGCAGGGGTGGAGTCCCCAAGATCCCTGGAGGGGTTTCCAAGCTGTGGAGATGTGGTGCTAAGGGACACAGCTCAGTGGTGCCCAGCAGTGCTGGGTTAACAGTTAAAACTCAATGATCTCAAGGGTCTTTTCAACCAAAATGATTCTATGATTCTACAGCAGCTTTCTTTTCCCCCTTTCTCCCATTGTAATACTGAAATGCCACCCACAGCTGACAAGATGACACTAGCTCAGGGAAGACTGCTCAGAAAGCGATCCCTCTTCCAACAGGTTTCCACTAAACACCAATGCACACAGATGTGAAACTCCCCTGTTGTGAAATGCACCCTTTAAGTCCAAGGCCAAGTGATCCAAAACCCTAAAGCTGCAATTCACTCCTACGTCTCCATCTGTCCCAGCTATTGAGCTACTTTCTTCTTCTGGCTTCTCACCAACCCTTTGTGGCAGCGGTGAAAGGGTTTAACTGTGTATTTTACAATACCCATGAGCTGCACTGCTGCCGAGGCCACCCAACAGACATATGTGGTGTGAAAGTACTGGAAATCGGCTTATTAAAAGGAGTATCGGTAATTTGAATAAAACAAGCTGTCAGAAGCTTTCGGGTTGGAACCTGATTCTGCATTTGCTAAGCTGTTCAAAGTATTATAACTTTTGCACAAAGCCTAAAAATAATTCGAAAAGATTACGCTGGACAAACTGCATCAAAAGGTCTCTTTAGTAAAAATTTCCAGGGTTTAAGTTTTAAACCCTACATTTCCATCAGTTTCAAATCCTCTTGAAAAACAATGTCTCAGATTATGATATTTCAACACAACACTCCATCTTCATCCGAGTAACCACGTAATCAGCACAGCGAACTCCATCGTGATGGCAAAGAAAAAACGCTAACTGGATTTGGTGACACCTCCCCACCACACCAAGAGATAAAAGAGCTCCTTAAAAAGGTATTCCAGGTTAGAATAAAATCCTGGAAAGAAAAAAAAATTGGGAATGAAGGTGGTAGAAAAGCCTCCCTGTATGGATTAATAAAAACTTTGCATTACAAAGGACTGCCAGCACTATTAAAACACTCCACACAGGAGTGTCAGGTTAATGTTTTGCATTTTCAGTCATTCAGAAACAGCAAAGGCAACATATCAAATAGCATCAGGAAGCTGAGGTGATGCTTCCAGCTACTGTACATCTGCCGGAGCGTCCGTTCTGATTAAAATATCTAGCCACAAGCTGCAAAAAGAGCTGAAATCTGCTAGTACCAAGCAGACACGTTCGTGGGGTTTTCAATAATTTGAAAACAAAACAAAACAAAAAAAAGGCTAAGTGGTACAGAGAATGCTCCCTGTACCACCACAGGAGCCTGGAAACTGAAGTACTACAGCTTTTTGGCAGTTGGCAGGGATTTCCATAATTGTTCAAAACCAAACAGAAAATGACACTCTACAGATTTCAGTGCTTACATAAGAGGCTGTCGGAGCCCAGCAGTTTCCTTACTTGGTCTTCTCCAAGCACAGCACTCACTGCTTTGTTATTGCCACATCCTGCACAATTCTAGCGACAGGAGCATCGAAAGAATAAATATATATCTAAATACAAACAAATCAAGCCAAGAGGTCAGGGTTTTGTTGAAGGAATTATACTTATCTGTTTCAAACTGAAAACCTGCCCTTATTTGTAATTTATAGCCGGCTTATTTCCAAACTATAGGAGGCATCGGTTGCAAGAATCATTTTCAGCTTCAGCTCACAAGGCGCAGCCCTGTACAAAACTGCAGAGCAAAGCCACACCTTGCAATGGTCAGGGCAGAGGCAATAACCTATAGATCCTATCTCCAAACCATACAGACCCGTTGGAAGTAGCTGAATAGCCCAAGTTATAAGTGAATCCTTACTGTCAAATAAGAGGAATAAACATCTTCAAGTACTTTCAAGAAAATATTCTGATGAAGTTCTGATAGGGCAAATTTTCATTACATCTGTAACGTAATTTTACAGCTGTATTTACTTCATTGTAGTCATAAATGAGTTACTCAGTTACACAGTGAGTTATCCTCATTTAAAAAGGTTTTTGAGGGGGAGGGTTGTTCAGGTTTGGGATATTTTTAAAGCTAATTGCTATCATGCATAAAAGAACATGGGAAAACCTATTGTTAAAAATCTCTTGCAAGGTCTTTTCATGAGATACCAGAAAAATAACACAAAATGCTACAGGGGGTGTTTCCAATCAGTGGTTTTGTTATTAATTGTTGGTTATCTGCCTGAAGGACAGAACAAAGAACAAGTGGCAATACTATTAAATCACTTTTAAAGTGATGTTTGTTTATTGAAGAGCTGATCTCATTTACCAGTTGTGAGGAAAGCAACGGATTAATGCTCTAAAACAAGAGGAAAAAAATGAACCTTCATGTACAATTCTGCCAAAGACTAATGGAACCCAGTGTGCTGCCTTCACATTTGCGAACTCTAGATGTTAAGATATGTGTCGTAGTGAAGAACCACTGAATCCTGATTAAAAAAAAAAAAGCATTTGAAAAGACAGGTGCACTTGGACCAGGAGCGGGGGAGAAGCTGCAAGCTCTTCTAAAGGGCAGCTTGGAATTTCCATATGCAGTAAGAGAAACACATGAAGCAGAGTCCCAGAGCCAGAAAGCTGGAAAAGCTCCACATTAGACAAAGGTGGAGTTCTGAAGAGGAGAGTGGACAAGAAGCCTAAAGACCAAGAGTTTAAATGAGCACAAGAGCTTCGGTTTACTGCTCCTGAGCGACTTGCTGTCATTAATGAGGCATTAGTAATGAAAGGCACCTTTTCAGATTAATTTTTCTTCTGCCAATATTTATGGGCTACCTGTCGGCCAAAGCAAGCGAGACCACGCTGAGCGACATTCCAGCTCTGGCATATAAATGAAGTTTAATTCTGACCAACTTCTGAAGCCTGTAGAGCAGCTTGTGTTCTGCCTTGGCTGGAGCCCCCCAGAACAGCTTAAAACCAGTACTGCAATCACCAAAGAGCTTCCTGATTTCCTCACCTGCTAGAACAAACACATAAAATAGGATCTCGATACAGAGATCAACAACTATTACAGTATGTGCCAGCAGTGATCTACCGGTCTAAGAACTTGCAGAAAGCAGTACCTGGAAAAAAAAAATCATCCTTGATTTGCAGAAATGGTTCTGCTAGCGATTCAGACATCCTTTTTGTAACTGACATTTAACACAAGATTGCAAAAGAATCAATTACAATGGCACCCGAGAAGCAAAGCAGAGAGAATATTGATCTTCCCAAAATACAGTGTGGCCTACAGAAAGGGGCTTGAAAAATAAAGCTCAATTTTGCCTTAAGAAAATGTAGGTAAAGCAGTAGCTGAAGAAACGGAACCCTTAAACCAGTCCCAACAAAGACGGAAACAATCAGGTAAAAATGAAACGGAGGTATTGCAAAAAGCAGAGGAACCAACAGAGAACAAGCTAACTTCTCTCAGTTTTATGACTATTGAGCATTAAGATTAAAGCTGAAAACAAGCACAAGACCATCAATATCAAAAAGCAAGAGGAGACCATCTAGAAAACAGTCCACAAAGATCAGGAAACAAGAAGCTATATAGTCCCAGAGCTCGAGGGGCTGTTCGGGGAGGTTCAAAGCAGGACACACACACAAGAACACACAAAGGTTACCCAAATGAAGGAACTGCAACACATTTCCAAGGATGTTTTCAACCATGAGGAATATAACTAACAAAGCAGTTTTATAGAAAGGGTGAAGCAGCAGAGGCCATCAGGCAAGATAATGCTCCAATCCTGATCCTATTTTATCTTGCGGTGGATTCCACTTATATCAAGCAAGAAAACATGGTTCACAGCTCA
>WEIS01008584.1:0-11399 GCA_013389965.1 Todus mexicanus | reverse complement strand
ATTGGGGGTATGTGTCTGTCACGATATTGAGAACAGATTAACAATGCTGGCAGCATGCTAACAAAAAGATGTTTTTCATTCATTAACACTTATAAATAACCTGTTAAAGGTTACGGAGTGCTTAATGTATGCCTTAACAAATAGCTATTGCATGAACCAGCCAACAGATAAATTGCTTATTACTATAAAAGCTCTCCTGATGTGCTTAGAGTACTTCTCAATGTTTCTAAAAACAAAGGGCCACCTACTATCCTGACAAAAATACTGACTGCCTAGTCCTGTAGAAATGGACTATTTTGTGCATCATTGTCATAAAGGGTTTTGTAGGAATTTATTGTATGTTATTATTCAGATCAACTTAGAGTCATAGAATACTTTGGGTTGGAAGGGACCTTTAAAAGTCATCTGTTCCAAACCCTGGCAGTGAGCAGGGTTTGTCCTGAAGATGTTGTATCTTCCTTTTTATCTTGCCTTGATGGTTTGGTCCTGTGCAGAGAATTGTTTGTGAGAGCATGTTTTCTGAACGGAGAGCAACCATCCTGCAGGCTACCTTGCGATATCTGGCAAACCATCAGTGATCCAGGTTGGGGCATAGTGATGTACGATACACACTGCTTGTATAAGATGCTATTAGGAGTTTCTTTATTAACTCTTACTAGATACATACTCATGGACTTCGATGCCAGTCATTAGCATTATTGAACAGCTGCATACACACGGGTATGCACAGATAGTTTCTATTTCCTAAGAAACCATCTGGTTTTGATTTAACACCAGTAGAATATCAAGTTTCAGTAGGACATCTAATGAGGCATGAAAAATTTGGATTTAAAAATTTGAAGGCAAGTCAGCAAAGCATGTCTTGTGGTGGGTAAGGACTACATTAAGTCTTCTAGTGTCCGCGCTACATCAGCATGATCGAGTGGATGTTACTTAATTGCCACATATTGGCAAATATATTGTAGGAAAAATCTTGCATTGCTGTGCAGACAAAAATTTGGGAAGATTCACATGCTTATAAGATCCTTATGAGCCCATTGTCTTCCAATTATCAGTGTCACAGCAGAGTATACGAAAGAGAGCGGAAGCTGTTTTCCGTTACCTGTCTCTGATCTCAAGGACAGAAACACATGAAAAATAATTTTTAAAGAAGGATATTCATATGTGATTATTTTACATTTCCTGGAGAAAATGCATGAAGTAGTTCATGCTCTTTCTAATGTGTATACCAGCTAACCACCCTATCAAAATGTCATTCTTTATCAGTTAACTGGAGTAAGTTACAAGAAAACATGAAGGAAAACATTACACCTTGTTTGAAAGATCCCTTGCCTGGACTAAGCACACCTGCCAGATCTTTAGAAAGATCTCAAAGGGCTTCTGCAGCATTAGTAAAATGTTGCACCTGATAATACGCTGAGCTAGTTAAGTACGTTCCATTTTATAGGCATGGGGTGCAGCCTAGGAGATTAAGCAGTTAGAAATTCCACTGAGATCTTCGTATAGAATTAATACCAAGGTTTTTGTGAACTGGAAACTAAGCAATGTTCACATAATCAACAGATTTTATGAAATGTAGGATTTATGGTGGCCAAAGGGCTTCTTAGCAATACTTTTCAGCTATATTTTATAGCATTCCAGAATTGTTACAGTGATTCTTGATAAGCAGCATTCTCAGCCAATGTTGTGGTTTAATCAGCAAAAGAAGATGCTAGATGGTTTCAGGTAATAGGTATGATGGTTAACGATAAGAATGGGTTGATAATGTCAATAACTCCAGAGTCAAGATAGTTAGGTGTGAGTGAACATCTTTGAAGGTAATGGTTGAACCTCTGACCTTGGTGCTTGGAACAGAGGAAGACATTCCTCGTCTGGTCTCCCAACACCATTATTCCTAGAGACTACAAACCACACAGTCTTAAAGCTTTGCATTAGCCATATTTTTATAGGGAATTATTTACTTTGTGTAACAGGTATGAAATATATTTGTAATAGGAGCAGAAGTAGTTTTCTCTTCTTTCCCCTTTCCAGTTAAAATTGGAACGTACGTATTTGAACCAAGACAAATACCTCAGTCTTCAGCAGACTCCAGTGAAATTAACTGAAGTTGTGCCTGCTCAACTTGGACATGTTTCTGAAAAGAAATTCGCCTGCAGTGTCCTGTTTGCACTGCTCCATATTACTCCCTGCTTACTTAGATACTAGCCACAGTTTGTTTCATGCTTTTAATATGGATATTTTTCACATTGCTGTATCTAGCTTAGAATGATTGCTCAGCTAAATATATAAGATGATAATTAGTTTAACAATGTGTTAGATTTATGGAGCAGTTCAACAGTAACTCATTATTGGCTACACTAATCACATAGTGCACACTAACATAATTACCTTAGACATACTGGAGTAAATATGAAATATAATATTTAGCAAATGAATGCTTGGCGTAGCGTTACCTGATGCAGGGATCAAACTAAAGCTACAGGCTTTTTCATAGGAGGGAAATTCGGGGTCTGTGTCAGAGGACAGGGTCTTTGCCCTCCTCCCTCTCCCAGCTGCCATCTCACACATGTGCACACGCAACTGCTGTGCTCCAGATGGAGGGGTAGGTTTATATAATTCATCATGCACCCCAGGTCTGACTCACGGGGGAAAAAAATAACCTGGTAGCTGAGATGCTGGATCCAGGAGATTTAATTGTATTTTCCTTGCTCCATAATACTTTATTTCAATCCTTAATTTCTGAATGCTTCAGCTTCTCCTTTGTAAACTGGGGATAATAATCTTCCTTTTGTCTATCCAGCCTGTAAACTTTGAGAAACAGACACTTTGTTCTACCATGTACACAAGAANATCACACAGTCATACATCACACAGTCATACATCACACAGACTCATACAGAATCACACAATCACAGAATCGCACGATCACCGAGGTTGGAAAAGACCTACAAGATCATCCAGTCCAACCTTTTTCACCCGTAAGACATAGCCCTCAGCACCTCATCTATCCACCCTTTTAACACTTCAACCCCCTCCTTGGGCAGCCTGTGCCAATGCTGGACAACTCTTGCAGAGAAAAAATTCTTTCTAATGTCCAGCCTAAACCTCCCCTGGTGGAGCTTCAGGCCATTCCCTCTTGTCCTATCATTATTGACTTGTGTGAAGAGACCAGCACCTGCCTCTCTACAGCGTCCTTTCAGATCCTTGTAGCGAGCAATAAGGGCTACCCGCAGTCTCCTCTTCTTGAGACTAAAGAGCCCCAGTTCCCTCAGCTGCTCTTCACAGGGCCTGTTCTCCAGGCCTTTCACCAGCCTAGTTGCTCTCCTCTGCACCTGCTCCAGCACCTCAACATCAGGTGCCCAAAGCTGAACACAAGATGGGGTCTCGAGATGGACCGTCAAGGGACAGCGGTGATGTAGCCTGCAGCATCAGTATTGAGAGCAGCCAGCAGTCATGGAATCTCTTGCTGCTGAGACACCACCTTGGCCTCCTGAGGAGTCACACCTCTTTGGGGCTGGGAAATCATAGGAAAAACATCAAGGTTTTTTCTGCTCCTTTCCTTCTTGAGCTGATGTCTGCATTTACTAGTTTAAACATCTCTAGGAATGAAACCAGGGTGATAGCCAGTAAAAATAGATGAAGAAGTTCCTGGTTTGACTCAAAGGCTGTTGAAATAGATTGAAAGACAGTCCTGTTCCTTCAATACTTTGCAAATCAGGCCTTTGCACACCAAATGGACTGAAGGATTTTGCTAGCGAATACATCTCCAAAGCAAACAGCACTAAGATGTAGTTGTGCTTATGTGTTTCCTTCACTGGGAAGGAAAAATTCACTGCTATTGAAGGAGGAATATTAGTCTTTTCATTTGCAGCTGAGTTTCCTGAAAAAGCAGAAGCACATCATTTACTTTAACAACTAAAGCATCTTTAGAGTCTTATCTTTGCCGTGCTGCTGCTCTTCTTTTTAGCTACCCCTATATTCATCTTTGGCTATCCTGACAGAAGGCATCTATGTTTGTGGAATTTCCTGCATTGCTTCTGCATATAGGCAGCTGCAACACTAGAGAGAAAAAAATATATATAAAATACTTGGAAGCCATCCCCTAGTGCCTAAAACCTGGCTCGAGAGCGGAAAGCTGTCTCAAGACCATCACTCAGGGGAAGTTACCTTTTGTTTAGACAACACTAAGTGAGATTGGTGTTATATTTATCAGTGCAATAAACCGTTTATAAGGTACCCATCATTTACTTTCTGAGATCTAGTACTGCTTTTATCCTTCTCTAAAGTGATCCACAAGATGGAATTTAAAAAGAAAAGAGAAGCTAAGGAGGCTTTGCAGGAGGAAGTCTATAAAAAACCTCTGATGTAGTGAATAGAAAATCAATAAAGAAGGAAATATTTCTAAACTTTGAGGAATAATTGCAGGCCGTGGAGGGGAAGAAATAAACAGAAAAAGAAGTAGAGTTCCTTTAAAGAAGAAAGTATGCAGAGTTAAGCTTTACTCTTTTTATCCAGAAAATAGTGCCGGAACCGTTAGAGGTTTAGCTAAGCCTACATGAGCCAAATTCTACCTCCATTTGTGAACAGTTGTCAAGCTTTTAGGGCAAATACAAACAATCTAAGATTGTGCATCACATTTTTAAATAAAAATGTGATCTTCAGCAGCCTATCTGCGAGTTCCTTGGTCACCAGCAAGGCTTGTCCGATTCATGGCAGATATTCCATTTTCATGTGTTGATAGTAAGAGGATTTGGGACTCCTTGAAGCAGATTGTTTGCCTCTTTCTGATGGTGGAGGGACATGGTTTGCACTAATGAGAAAATTCTCACGCCGTTCTAATGAGGCACAGCAAAACTCCAACAGTACTTCTGTTCTGCATGTTTCTCCTCAGAGAAGTTGCAAGGCAGGAAGCTACACGCCTGTGACGCCAGCAGACAGGCTTTGTGTATACTGGTGGTGGCTGTGCATGTAACCCTCATCTGCATCCCATGCTCAGTAGCCTCCTGCTGCCAGTGGGCTAATCCAGCTCCTACGGAAAGCTTTGAGCTCACCTAGGTACACAAATGCCTGGTTGGCTGAGCACAGGAACGTGCTTCCATCTGGGATGCACAGATTTAATCTGGGATTATCCTCCAAACCCCTATCTTGGTGTCTGGTACAAGAGGATTTTATCCTTTTATAAACACCCCTACAGTGGAAGGAGCACAGTTTTCCCTATAGCGCAGGCACCTCTGTGGTCTGCAGAGCTGCCTTAATCCCAGAAGGTGGCTTAAATTGGAGATTAAGACCAAGAAAACTGTAATGTGAAACCATTTCCCAACATTTGAATGGATTTCCAGTTAGCTTTAGTTAATAAACATTTAAATGTTTTCCATTTTTAAAGCTTGTGCTGCTGAAATTAATCAGACAACCTGTGCCTTAAGCACAGCTGAGAACTTTTCACTGCAACCCAAGCATTCAGGTGGGGAGGGGTGCTTGAGGTGTGCTAATAAGCCTGGGCTGAGCTTAAATATGAGCAGAGGGTCCAGCTGAGGTGCTTTGCTTCTAGTGGGGAATCCCCTTGCTCATTGCTGCTCAGAGGTAGGCTCTTGTGGTTGTTTCCTGTTGTTCACTGCTGCAGTTGCTGTCCTTCAGTGGTTAGCCAGATGCAGGCAGTTGCAGTGGGTGATTCAGATGAATCAAATGCCCCTGTGATGTAGCAATGGGTGACTTCGTAACTGGTCTGAGCTTACTGGGATGTCAATGCCTCAGAAACACTGAGTGGCCCACAGGGTACTGATGGAATGCTGAGGGATTGAAGGAGTTTAAGAAGGTTGACTCTTGCACCAGTACTAGTATGAGTACTCAAGAATAGATCTTGAAAGTCTCTTAAATTGTAGACCTGGCTACAGAAGCAAACTTCTGTGCTCCTACAAAACTTTCCTTCCTGGGGGTTAATGCCTATGTGTGAAGACTATGGAAAAGAACATACGGAGAATAATAAATGGAAAGAGAGAAAGGTGATAATACCAGTGAATACCAGTACTGTGCTTACATCCTGGTGTGTAAGGCCAGCTTTGGGCTGGGCTTTGAACTGTAACTTGCTTGCACTCCAAATGGCTCTGCTTTGAGCTTTATACTCCCCACTAAGGTCTCTAATGAAGGTTGGGGCAAATCAGCGAGCTTTGGGCTCTGCTGCACAGTTTGAAAAGCTTGAGGACCTCTCAATCCCTGAACTTTGCCTTTGGGAGCAGAGCAAGGAGGGTAAGTCTGTAGTAGAGCTAAGCTCTCAGCTGGACGTTGGTGTTGGCAGTCTTTCTTCTACCTCAGGCTCTGCCCTTGCTGGCAGGCAGTGTCAGCAGGCTCACCAGGATAAAGATCAGCCTGGTTTAACATAGACAGGCAGGGCTGAGGTGATCAAAGAGAGAGAGGAAGGAATAAAGCTGAGTAGCTGAAAATTCTGTGAGATATAGCACAAGTGAAGCCAGACCAGATGGTAGTGGGTATAAATCATGTGTCAGGAATAGAATAGAAGTTTCTTCTCCTGACAACCTCTTGTAACTACCAGCTCTTATGCTAGAAACACATTACAGCTAAAACACGTAGCAAGGCAAGAACAGAGACACGAATGCTTCAAGGGCCAACCTCTTGCTCTAGTGGTAGGTTGCCTAGGGATGGAGCAGAGAAGGTTGACCTCTCTGCCACCCCATATGATAACTGACATCTTCTGTTGAGTCAGAAAGGCTGGGGAGGGAACTTGCTCACAGTCAGCTCTGTGCTCTTTTAGGGCAGGAAAGTGGAAGAACGAGATCACCCTTGGAGTGAGACAAAGGAGGAGGAAAACCCATGGATGCAGCAGATGCAAGGTAGGAGGAGAAATACGTATGAAATAAATGGGGAGAAAAAAACCCCACAACATATCATTTAACCTGCTGTGATGCTGCAATACGAGTGATTTTAGGGGGATTTATGTTATCATGGCATGTATTCAGGGCACTATTCCTGAGGTTTTTATCACAATGTCTGCTTGGTCTGTCAAGATAGAATCCATGAAACAGCTTGTTTAAAAAAAACAAGTCTCTTTTTTTTTTCTGCCTAAAATGAAAAGTCGCTAATACTTACTTGTCATAAAAATTAAAAGGAATGGAGGTTTAGCAGCTGAATGCTAAGCGGTTTTGAAAGATAGTATGAAGTCTTTTAAAAAAAAAAAAAAGTGGTTTCCTATTTTCTTGCAAAGATGCTAGTAGGTGTTTGGACGTGTTTATTGAACCTTTTCCTTCAGCAAGCACCTCGAGGCAGTGTTCGTTACGGTAGTCGCGTCTAAGCGACGCTTCGGTTTGCAAACTGCGTTCTCCTGTTTTACCACTAGGTGTGAGTGTTGGAGCTTTTTCTGTTGGCTTTGCAGTAATGCGTAGAAAAGTTACTATTGCATGGCCTACTGAATTCCCTGACACCCGAGCACTTCTCAGCTGCACCGTGATGATTATCCAGTGTGCAGATGGGAGACCACGGACTGCCCAGTCCGTGTTACAACACCCATCTGCAGAGCTGAATACCCCAACTGGACGAGAAACTCTGGCCCTTGCATCCCTGTTGCCAGCTGTACGTGTGTATACTGGGGAGCAGGGGGCCCTGGTGCACAGTTTGGTGTGACTTTTGCAGAGGTTAGGAACCAGAGTTGGAATTTGAAGTGGAAATGTCACTGGGAGGAATGCAGAAACTAATTGGGAGAGACTGGTGTAGAGGAGGGAGCCTAATCTGCTTTAATGGAAAAGATGGGCTAACTTACCACACGCTCATCGGGAGAGAGGAGAGGTAGGGAGCGAAGGTCTGGGGACAAGAACTGGTGCAGCAGCGCGTCAGAGCAGACCCACTGGGCAGCAAATACTCATCCTCACTCAGAGCTCACTTTGCACAGGCACTTTTTGTCATTAAGAGGAAAGATAGTGGGAGTTAATTTGGCAGCACAAAGTTTGTGTCCCTGCTGTGTTTCTACTTTGTTTTCTGTCTGTATTGCTCCCAATGCAGGGATTTCTGGAGGAGTTTTTTATTCTCCTGCCATCTCCTCTCCTACTCTACCCACCTGAGCTTCTCTCTGACATTTTTCCTGTTTACTTTATGTCCCAGCATTCTGCTGGGAATCTTCAAATTGATTACTGAGCCCTGTATGGTGGGTTTTGTCTTTGTGCAGTAAATCATTACTAAACAAATAGTTATTTCTGTCTCTGGTATCTCTATCTACCAGTTGATAAGTGTCCACCAATAAACATTTTCAACTCCTGTGTATAACTTTAGAAGCTTTTTAATCCTCAAGAAAATTCCTTGGAAAGAATGGCCTTCACATGCATTCATAACTGTCAAAAATATTACTACAGTTCGATACCAGTAATCACAGATTTATTGCATAATTTAAGAAAATTTTGCACAACTAAAAGATAACTATGAATTAGCCTCCAAGCATCAATATACTGAAATATTTAAATGAAATTCCCTTACACAGGAAAGAAACTGCTATTTATAACATGAAGGCAAATGTCTATTGTGAGTTTAAAACCAGCAAACAATAGCCAGCACATTTTAGTTCATTTTCAAACCAAAGTGTTAAACTGGGAAAACTTGCATGTGGCCAAATGAGCCGCGGTTTGGCCCCACTCTTTGTGGCGAGAGGTGACTGAGCAGTAATGTTGTGCCCAGAGAGCGGATCCTTCGTCTCTACTTGTGCTTTCAGGCAGACTTAGTCTGAATTGTAAAGCCTCTTTCTGATCCTGCAGGAGAGAAGGCTTTTGCACTATGTAGTAGAGGTATGATCCAGTCCCAGCTTGGTTTCTTCTATGGGAATGTTCCAAATGGCATCTAATATTTAACCATGGTCGAGACGTGTAGAAGCAAACATGCTTTGACTAACTAATGTTTTAGAACAGCTACTTCCTCCAGTTTCTAGCAGTGTATCACTTTAACACCATGGAGTTTAAAATTAACATCAGATTTTTCTCTTTCGTTTCACTTTCTTAACCCATAGGTAAAACTCCTGGTCACAGATCCATTCTGTTAATCTTTGTGACAACGGTGGTCATTTTCCACAGGAGCTCTCATAATCCCCAAGTCCTTCTTAAGCACTGGAACTGAAAGGATCCCTACACCTCATGCTGGCACACATCACCATACAGCAATCTTTCGTAAACTTTCAATACATTTGCTAGAGTTCTGAGTTCAAGTAAATACTACCCTACCATGGTGATACAAAGGACAGAAATAGGAGGTGAATTCCAGCAACCCGAACATCAGGCTGAAATAATATGCCAAAATATCATACAATGTAGGTGAAAACATAATATATATTCCTGTACATATGGGAGTGCTCATTACAACATAACATTTTTAGCATCTGAATAGAAAATAAATTAATAGAGAAAATTTCTGTTTCAGGGAAGAGTGAGTACAATGCAGGAGATGAATATTTTTAGCTCACCACTGTCTAAGTGGGAGGGGTTACTAACAAGCAAAACTGCATATTAATAACCCAAAACATGATTGTGGGCACTGGTGTATGTAATTATGGGATCAGAAATTCGCACACATATCTTTTGGCAGTACGGCAGACTTCATCCACCCACTTGCCTTGTGATGACTGAGAAAAGAAGACACAGTTTTCACGCTTCCCCCCGTTTGGTTGGGCACGATCCCAGTTGAAGTACTGGAGAACCATACCATTGACATCAACAAAGTTTCCTTCATTTATCATGTCAGTGACACCCAACCAAAACTCAGACACTCTAGGCATACTCTTCTTGCCATAATCTCGAAGAATGTTTGTTTCGTCATTATTCCTTGGGATAGCCAGTGTCCCTCCTTTGGCTATGCAGTCTTCATTGGCTTCATGAAAATGTTTGGTGGTTTCTGATATGAGGTAGCACTTCTTATGGGCCTTTGTCCCACGAAGACAGACTGTGAACAGATATTGATTTGCACGTTCACTAAAAGCTTGGACTATAGCTTTGAATAATGTTTACTAAAGTGATGTTTTTCTGAAGGTATGTTGGGAATTAAGCAGATGAGTCCCTCAGCACGTGAAGGGCTCTTGCCTCCACAGAGTGGGCCTGAAAGTAGCCGTGAGATCAGACTTCCCTGCTATTCCTCCTGTTCATATAGGACCTTGTATGCAGCCAGCATGTGAGCGGACTGCTCGCAGGCACTCTGCAAAGCATCTTGGACTAGAAAGGTTGGCCAAAACCAGAGCACGCTTTTATTGCTCTAGAGAAGAGGTACTTAAGAGGAAGGACAGAGGTAGCTGTGATCTTAACACCATAGCGAGCTGTGGAGAATCTTTCCTGTGTTCATGCTGATAAACCTCAAGCATGACCTTGAGCCCCAGAGTCCCTTCGGCAATGTAATTCTCACAAGGATATTTGTTGGGTTTGTTTTGCTGTTTCAGAACATTAAAATATAACCCAGGACTGTTGTCAGTGTATCTTATGTTGTCTTTTAGGAAATAGTCCTGTTTTCATATATTTTTATCTTATTTCAGCTGTCTTAAAGCTGTTGGAATGGACGAGGTATGGATGTTTGTATTGTTGGCAGATGTGAGTTGGTCATCAGCAAATTTATACTTGGATTTACAGTAAAGAGACAGATCTAAAGATCTTTTCTTTGGCACTTTCATATCACAAATCTGAAAAAAAAGTGCAATAACTAAGCCTAGCTCCTAGCAAACAAAAGCAGGACAGAAAAGTGCTATTTTAAATGTGTCCTGCTCACCAGAAAAATACTGATTTTAAATTCATAATGCAAATTTGTCTGGATGATTGATAAAAGTACATTTCCACCTGCATAATAGTAGACATACACCTCTTTAGTTCTTAGTTTCTGGCCTTACCAGCAAAGTCTATTCCTTCAAACTCTAAATTCAAATGAGCTAAAGTGACTCTAAATCTGTAATAATGCTTTTAAAACATGTACATGTATTCTGAGCTTGCATGACAATCTGAATCAAATAATCTAAACATTTGCATTTATAAATCTGTTTGCTTTTAGTTTTACTGGAAAATATCAGGAAGTCTTGATGCGAAGACCAAATGTACTAGAACATTAATTTGGCATATGCTCGGTAGCGGGAATTGCCTTGCAGAGTTGCTGTCAGAGTTCTTCCAGCCCAAGGGCTGTGTGAACAGGCTTACAGGAGTGAACCCATAAACTTTCCTTTCCAACTGTTCTAAGGCAGATACGTGAAAAACTGATTCTCCCAAGAAAAGTACTTAGAAAAAGAGAACCCTCCCTGAAGAAGTGTTCCTTCTGAGCTGACAAAGGTTGCCAAGGCCTTGAATAAACTCCTGTAACACTTATTTTTAGAATCCTGCATGCAACTACTTCCAGATTATTTCACTTACTGCTTAAACTCATTTTGTACTTATATTAGAAATATG
>WEIS01008582.1:331-16601 GCA_013389965.1 Todus mexicanus | reverse complement strand
TTGTAGCTAAGCTTCCCTTTTGAGCTCTCTGAAAACTGTTCCCTGTAGTCATCATGAAGTTTTGTCTACAGAGTCAGTTTTAACTGGCTTACCCATGATGCAGAGGTTGGCTTGTACTATCTGGGACACTCCACCAAAGTTACATAGTTATAAAGTTACAAAGTTGTATGTCATATATATGTATTTATTTATATATATATTTATCCAGTAGGTAAGTAATTCACTGTGCAAACCCATCACTGTTCAGGAGTATGATAATAAAAGCTGCTCTGGAGGTGGCACCCACTGTTAACAGGGGATCTCTTCTGTTTGCAAACGCTTTCGACCTCCTGGAATAGTTTTGGTGATCCAGATGCACACAAAGGTGTGACTTTATGAGATGCAGACTATATATTCAACCCAAAATCCATGCTGCTTTTAGGACGAGAGCATGACAGAGCCTTTAATGTTGCCTTCTGATCTGCATGTGATACAGTGCAGAAAAAAGTGTCGAAACATGTCGAAATGTGCACTCATGCACCTGCAAGAGGTGACAGGAAGGGGACAATAGAGACACACAGATCAAGGAAAGCACTTCAGAACCAGACTTGGTAAGGGAGTGAAAAAAGGAGTAATCAGTGAAGTGTCGGTGGTACGTTTCCGTAACTGTTTGTTCCTAGGAACTGTATTGCCAGCCTCTGGGATTTACGCACTCTGCAACTGTTTAGCAAATTTTTGCTACCAGTCTGAGTAGTTTACATTTTAAACAGTACATAAGACATTACTGATCCTTTCTTCGGCCTTGGATAGTGACACAGAACATAGCAGTAATTTGCTGAGGAAATCTGCAAGAGGGCAGGGAGCTCAACATCCAAGTGGCTAAAATGTACTGTAGCTGCTCTGAGAATAAACCAGCTTTCTAGAACCTGACTCTTTGTGACTGAACAGCCAAATATATGCCAGCTATTTCCTTTTAGCTTGCTTTCTCTGACTGCTCTTAATAAATGTCTGAGATTGTTTTCTATTTAGACCTTTTAAGACTTCTGCGTTTTNGTGGTGCTACAAAGTAGGAGGCAATTACTGTAAAAGACCAGAGTTGTATTTATTAATTTGCTTTTGTTTGCTTGTACAAAGTAGGTTGATTCTTTGTTCCCTTTTATTCCTTTTCAAGTCAGAAAATAAATTTACTGTGAGGTTGAAGATACGAGCCTTTGAAAAAAGCCCTCATACCTAACAGAAAACAACTGCACCTTATACAGACATGCAAAACAGAAGATATTCCATTACTTTATCTTCATTTTTCTTTTGTTCAGACATTTCTGTGGCATTCAGTGGAAAGGCAGCTGTTGTATGGGAGGCACAATAAATCATAATTAAATAAAATATGAAAACAATCTGCATCAAAGTTGAGTAGAAATGATCAACAACAGATTTCCTTCTGTATTACTTTGGAAATTCATGCATTTCTGTATCATTTGGTAATAAAGCATAATGCACGTACTTTATATGGTATTGAAATAGTATGCCATGGCCAATGGCAGAATATCATAAGAAAAACCTCAAACAGCATTTCCAGAGGGTAGCAGCTAGCCAGTTATGTCTTGATATCAGAGCCTGGACAGCAGCCCTGAAATTGTCTAAGTTGAGGAATATGTGAGAAAATCCACTGTGGTCAGTATCCTAAATAAAAGTCAATATTAATTTATATATTTTTAATAAGTTATGGTCTGCTTTAAGTTACCTGATTAGGTCAGGTTCATTAAAAGCCCACCTACTTCAGCACTGTTTAACATTAGTCACCAGATGAGAATGACTTTCCTGGAAATGGAGGTGTGGTTTTAGCATATATGCCCTCATTTCTGCGTAAGTGCAGGAAAAATATTTTTGTCTTTTCTGAACCCTTTAAGCCACACGTGCAAATGATGACTCTTTCAGATACATTCATATTCCCTGTATTTAATGATAGAAAGAGAGCAGAAGAGATTTTTTTTGTAGGGTTAAGCTGTACCTTAATCACAGTCAGATGCCTGGCTGCAAAGGGTGTTTCAGAGGAGCAGTACCCCAGGAGCATTTTCACAGTTGCAGGAAGATTGTGTGCACGTGTGTGCCGAACAAACAGTAATCTCACACTCGCCCTCCAAGGGAAAACTCAGTCTCCTGTTCACTTGTGAGGGAAACCTGATAACAGATCCCAAGGAAACCACAGTGAGTATTACATCTTTCATGTAAACCTTTATGGAAAAGATCAGCTACAAGAACTTGGCTTACACAGTCCTGTTGTTGACAGGGAGGCAATTGTTCATGTTCATATAGGAAAGAATTGCAAGTACTAGTGCCAGGGAACAGCCATTGCTGAGGACCTGACCTCTACATCATATGTGTTTCAGAGAGATTTACCTCCAATTAGTGCTAGTCTGGCACAGAGTGCACCTTGCACTTCAGTTTCATCTGAAAGTCATCCTGTTCACATGTCCTATGAGTGCTCCACAGTGTGAGCCAAACTTCTGTCGGAGGAACGGGCCAGGGGTTTGCTTCAAAAGCACACTCCTGATTCACACCAAAGTATCTGTGGGGATGTGCCCTCAGACAATTTGACATCAGATGCACTAGATGGAATCAAACCCTGGAATAGTTTAGCAACTGGCTGAAGCTATCCCAGGGCTAAGGTAACCGATAAATCCCCAGAGGACTGGAAAAGAGAGAAGCCAGCTCCAGGGTCTCTGATACTCTCCTGGTCCATTTGCCTATTAGGAGGTAGAAGATGAGATGGCATGGAGGAGCAACTAACAAGGACAAAGAAAAAAAAAACATTAGGTGTGATCTCCCTGTATTAACTCCTTGGGAGAGGAAAGACACAGCACTCTTACTGATGGTACTGGAACAGTGGAAACTGCAAATACTTTGGAAGACAAGCCTAAAATCCTAAAAGATCTTGACCCAAAAAGCATCAGTGTGAATAAAGAGGGTGAAATTCAGTCAAGGCAAGTTCAAGGTCACATATTTGTTAATAACCAGATACATGAATACTGTTTGTAGAAATACTGGCTCAGCAGAAGTTCTGCAGAGGAAGATATGGGGCTTGCATTCCACATGGTGCAAATATGTTACTTGGCTACAGAAAAAACAAATGCTGAGTGTCATGGGCAAGTCACACAACATAATCTTTTTGTTTGAGTTGGTACCAACAAAACCCCATTGGGAGCGCTGTGCCCTCCACAGTTCAACATAGCTCAAGGCTGTGAGCAAAATGGAGACACTAATGGAGAAGTCTTTGAAAAGTGTGGTCTGTAGGACAGATTCAGATGGGGTTGTTTCCTCGTCTCTCAAGGAAGAGCTGATACTTGTCTTCAAACCTGTCACAGCCTAACAAATAGGAAGGGAGTAAGCTGCGCTTTGTTTTCACTGTAGGTAGATGGGAGTGATGTTTTCCCACTGCTGGTAAGGAGACTTAGGCCAAAGATGAAGAAAAACTTTCTACAGTTGAGGGTAATCAAGCACTAGAATAAACTATCTAGGAAGGCTGCAAACTCACCATCTCTAGAAGTTTTGAAGCGCAGGAGTGCTTGAAATACTGGTCCTGCTCGTTGATATAGCTGGTGCTGCTTATATTTTGGGCATGGAAGTGATGAGCTTATAACTATGTTCTAACTCTTTAGTTCTATGTTTCCATCTGGAGACACAACCTAGCCAGCTCTTCCCTCTCCATAGGGATTGTTGGCCAACCTACACACAGAGGACAGTTAGCATGACTGGGTGTCCTGGCTTCAAGGAAAAAAAAAAGGTCATTCTCCACTTTGGAAGGCAGGACGCTGTTCTACAGCCCATATCAGGCTGCAGTTCCTGCGCTGCTGTTGGTACCACATCTGAAATCTGCTGATATCACAAGACAGCCACCAAAAGCCACAGAACATGCTTTAAAGCATGCCTACAGAGAAAAATATTTTAAAGTCATCTTCCATTAAGATATGAGAAACATAAATCATTGATCATTCTTTGAAAAAAATAAACGTTTTCTCTTCTTCATAATATGGTGCTTCCAATGGAGCACAAAAGATAGTTGCTTTTGCAACAGGGGTAGAAAATCTAAAATGCTGTGTCAGCTATGTAGCATTGACAAAAAAAAATATCAAAAACAAAAAAAGAAGAAGAAAAAGAACTATGAATGTAAATTACAGGCTGTCTGTGCCTTAGAAAGAGCAACTCACTGTGTGTAGAGTAGTGATTGCACTTACATGTCTCGGGTATTGCAGAATACTCCTGACAAAGTGTAGCCACTTACAAGGAGCCTTTGATAATCTAATCTCTCTCCTTCCCTGCCCACCACAGTTTTGCAACTGCACACTCTGTGGTGCAATTTAATTGCTCCTGCAGCAGCATCCCCCTCCACAAGCACTTGGCATGACATCTTGCCACAATATTTTATCCATTTAATTTTTCCACTTTATCTATTTAATTTTTATTTGCCTCCACCCAATGCTCACAGGACCCTCAAAGGTAAAAAAGCTTGATGCAAATGACTTCTATGAACTGCAACTCAGATATTAGTTTGGAAAAGACCAACAGTATGCCTGTGTTCATGGGTCCAAGCCAGATGCAAAAAGTAACCTACCAGCAGATCTGACATATGAAGAATAAAGGTTAAAAGAGCTTAATGGATAGATCCTGGTGGTAATTTTTCATGACATTTTTGCACAATTATTTTCTTCTTACAGAATAGGATCTGGCCTTTTCAAAGGTTACATTTAGGGCATGGCACTCTTGTATTGAGTTGTATTTAGCCTGACATGAGAATCAGTGCACTCTTTAAAAGAGAGGAGTGCAAACATTCCCCATAGTAAAAAATGAATGAATTTGTAAGTAAAGTCCATTACCAAACTGACAAAAAAACTTTCTGATGAGCATCTGCACACAGAAGTTATGTGACAAGCTTGATGTTCCCACAAGATGAGAGCAGCTTGCAGGCTGTCATACTGCTGCTAGCAATGACTGCTCTTCCCTTTCACCTGGCAATGTCAAAGTCCCCTGAACCAGTTGGAGCTGGGTCAGGTTCTTTCCAGAGACCAAGCAAGTTGCAGCAGACTGTGTCTGCAAGTTATTTTTCTCCTCCCACTTCTCCACCTTCCCTTTACTCCCTCTCAGGTGCTGTGTTACTGCTGCAGCCCATGGGCATAGGCTGTGCTCCTTCCTCCTGACACCTCGCATCACTTACCTTTCCCCAGGCACTAATCTTTGTAACCTGGTGGGAGGGAAAAGACAGAGCTACACATCCCTCCGTGGCACTTCCAGCTCTGCAGCTGTGCCAGAGACCATGTTGGACTGTAAGCAGCAACCAGCTTTTCTGACATGACATGCAGCTACGCTGGCTGCAGCTGCACAAGGCTGGGAAGGGTACAGCTATCCCTTTTTTCATTAAGTATATTTATAAACATACAGTACACAAGCATTTTTACTTTCTTCACAGTGACAGATGATTATATGTCTATGAAATGTTTTCATTTATTTGGCGCCAGAGTAATCAAAATCAGTTGAAACTGTGGCGATGAAGGGAAGGAAAACAAGTAGGCGTGGGATTGACTGTGCCTCTTGCTCTCCGAGCTGTCCAAGGGTAGTAGCTGGCAAAAGCTCACCCCTTTCAGATGAACGTCTTATTCAACTGGTAATTGTTCCCAGTTGTGTTCATGGCCTCTGTCCATTAAGGATGTAGGCCTGCATAACTTTAAAAGCAATTGACTCCGCTCTGGAAATGCTGTGGGAGCGGCTGAGCCAGCATGTGCGTGACTCCATTTAGGCAGAAGAGAACTGGTCCCAGAAAACCTTTGTGAATGAAATTGTCATGCTTTCATGTCTGCCTCAGTGCAGATTCTGGGTCAGTCCTTCTGATCTCAAACATCCGGTTTAAACGGGTGTTTTCCGCTACATAGATACAAAAATATTTCCATTATAAGCCTTCAATTGCTCTGCATAGACAAGCAAGGGGGGTGAGGTAGGACAAGGCAGTTTAGGAGACTTTGTCAAAGATGCCAATGTAAAAAGAAAAAAAAAATAAATATGAGAAACACCCCCCCCCCAACATCCCAACTTTCTCTGCTTGTCAGTTAAAGAAACAGCAACATTGTATTATCTTCTTAAAGCCAGATGGTAAAGATTTCAGTGATGATGTTTTTGTTTGCATTTCTCCCCACCTCCTTCCCTACATTTTCCCAGTCAGCGAACAGCAGAGCCAGCTGTGTGGCTGCAGATGGCTGTAGAGGTGGCCCATGCTGCTCCTTCCACAGAAGCTGCCCGAGACATTCTCTTCTTCCTCCAGAAAAAGGCGCCATCCAAGTACCCCACCTCTGGTGCTATGCATGAGCTGGTCACTGGCCGCATTTGCAAATATTGTGCCTACAAGCCACAGGCTTTATTTAACACCAAAGAGGTTCTGTCTGCTTCGACTGGTTGTTCGGCGTGTGAGTGAAGCTGCGTAGAGCAAGAAGCCGGGCACGGTGGCTGGTTACAATGTGATGGGTGGTTAAAGGGAGCTGCAGGTACCTTTTGACTTCTCGCCCATCAGAGACTGAGAAGTTTATTTCCTCTGAAACATGCCTGGGTTTTAGCAGTCAAAAGTGAAATCTAAACAACAGCTTTGCAGACATCATCATGATTACTTGAACCACATGGGATCAGCACAGAAGAGCTGGAAATTCATTGTTCTCCTACATTAAAAACAAAACAAAACAAACCCAGCACTTCAACCACTGAGGTCAAAAAGGTTTGAGTAAAATACCTGTTCTCTCACTCACTCAGCTATTTTTTGCTAGGCCCTGCAGAGCAGATGGAAAACAACTCCTACTTCCCCCTTTTCAAAACAGAGTCACTCGTCTCCTCATTAAAATTATCTATATATACGTATGCGTATATATATACACCGTCCTAACTGAACTGGCTCTTGTCTACTGCGCTCACATCTCACTCTGCATTAGCAGACATCATTGAGTGTTTCCCTATTTTTTTTATGAATGGAACAAAACCACATCCCTGAAAAGTAGCAAGAGCTCAGTGTTCACGCAGCCATCACTGCCAGTGCAATGGAAAATATCTTTCTGGACAGACCAGCTTCCCTGAGTCCATGTCCTGTATGAGACCATAAGCCTTTGCACTGGGCAGGTCTCTGAGTGCATCCCCAGGGTGGCAAGGTGGACCTGCTGCATGAGGGTGGCTCAGCCTGCCAGCTGGGAAACAGGTTCCTCCAAGGGCGAATGTGCAGTTTGGAAGCCAGCAGGCTGTGGAGTCTACTGCATGTGAACATACCTGCTCACAAAACATTCCAGAAAAATCCTGTCTTTAAAAGGGAGTGAGGAAGAGGAGGAGGAGAGGGAAAACCAGCTTTTGAGACCAGTCATCTTCTCACTTCAGGAGAATTGAGTAAACAGTTTTAAATTAGGGACGAAACTTACTTTCCTAGAACATGTCGTGTCATCTCACTGTGGCCACCGCACTGTTGAAGGCTGATCATGTGGCTCAGGGAAACTTATTAAAACAGCTGGTAAACATCCTGCTGTTTTACTCACCAGTCTAAGAGATGGCTAGATAATATGGGATAATTTATATGGAGGGACTTTTTCAGCACCTGATACTATTGGCTAGTAGGACAGATGACCATTTGCAGAGAATTGACTATACTTCCTCTTCAAAGATATATTAGACAGCATATGCACTCCAGAGGCTCCAGCCCAAGATGGTTTTCCTTTTGATAGACTGTCTCTTGGCAGGCAAGCACGAGTACTGGCTTCTGGGGACTCCAACTGCTGTCCTCACAGCTTTCAAAAACTATTCAGGGTGACAAAGCTGAAGGATACATAAACAGAATCTTTATTGACTCCACTTGTGACTCTCTTGTCAGCCTGCATGGTCGAGCTATTTGCAGATGTCAAAAGAAAATGAATGTTACCCATCTGGAAATCTACAAGTAAATCATTTGTCTATCCATCTGTCTGTCTGTGTAACAGTAACCAGTTAACTTCAGGTTCCCAAAATCTAAAGGACGTTTCAGTTTGTCTATGATACAGGCACACATAGTGTCTGCCTAGTTAGATCAGTTTTAAAGTGTAAATGAATCTTTATGTGTGTGTAATACAGAGAAAGAGAGAAAACAAGAGTGAGAAAACAGGTGGGCTCCTAAATCTGTCTCTTCCAGTGTGTCCACCGAAGCCTTCTCTGCTCCCCCCAAAATTGCCGAGGCTTACTTGTCTCCTGGGAGTTTGAGACCTACTGAGATAACTGGCATTTATTCCCTAGGTGCTCAGGGAAGAGGAAGCTGAGAGCAAGCCTATGAGACTTTACCACAGAGTTCAAAAAGACTGAAGGACTAGACTGCATGTAGAAAACACACCGCAAATGCTGCATGTGACTTGTTTTGAATATCACTAAAAACTTGCACTCTCTGTTTCTGCTTTTTGATCTGCACTCCATTTCCTTACATGGCCCATGAGCAGGCCAGCTCCCCTGGGCATCTCACCAAACTTTAGGGTAGACCCAAAAGGATACCTGTGCACAAGACAGTAGGTAAAATTTGTGTGTTTGTGTTTCATCTGCATTTTTTTTTTACCAGAGAGACAGAAAACAGCACCCACCATATTGACTTGCAAGTATTTTAGCTGTTCTGCCTTGGTTCCTCTGCAACTTAGATAAGGACAGCAAAATGTTTCTGTCTTCTACAGGAAATACATTCATATTCACCTGGAAAGTACTGAAGGTATCAAGCATTACCTGTCAAGTAATTAATTTTAAATGTTATGTATGTAATGTTTACATCAGAGGAAAATACTGTGGGGCCAGAGTTAACTGCAGAGTTATCACAGCTCTATTGGCAATACAACAAATCATTTCAGTATTTTTCATGTGTGGTGCACTAGAGATCTGGAAAGTCAGGTTAAAAGCACACAGATCATACTTGATAGTTTAAGTATTTAATTAAAAACTGCATTTATGAACATCTAATTAAAACTACACTTTCACTATATTTTATATGTATCATTGACACAAATTACTTCTCCAGAAGCAACCTACTTCTCATGCAGGGGTACGTAGATAGCTGTTAGAGACCCAAGAACATCCACTATTGGAAGACATGGAAGTTTTCAACATTTACAGATAATTCTGCATGTATCACAAGACAAATGACTCCCGAGCTGATGGTCTGCATGCAAATGTGGTCAGCTTAACTTTCTGGACACTAACTAGTGGGATAAGCATGAAATCTGAGTAAGAACTTTTAAATTGCCTCATCTTGTGGACCTAGTCAGATATTTAACATTATTTGGACATGACTGCTGTGCCTAAATTTCTTTCTTACAGTGTCTCTTCTTAGGAAGAAGTGTTGAAGAGTGAGCATCTCTCCCAGTACTATTTGCTCTCAGCACACAGCAAGCGTGGTGTCCAAAGGTTGCCACAGACAGCACACAACATCCCAACACCCAATGGTTGCGCATGATTTTGAATGTTTTACAATATGGTTAAGTAAGCCTCTCTGCATCTTTATCAGATATGTAAAAATTATCTCACCTGCAGAAAAAGAACTGATTAGCTCAAGGCCAGAGGGAGGCTTGTGTTTGAACTCTTTAAGCAATTACTGGAAATAAGACAGCCCCCTCAGCGCCAAAACTTTCTTTTAGATGCCTCGAGCCCCTGAGAAACCATGCTTTTCTCTCATAGTGAAACTTTACAAAAGCTGACACCAGTGTGGAGTAGTCACTACCAAAATGGTGTTAAAGACAATTATTTTTAAACAGTTCTTGTTTTGCTTTTATTCTAAGGCAACCATCATGTTATGGTTAAACTGAAGGCAGGAAGTATTAATGTAGTAAACCTCCTGTTTCCCTGCAATTATAAGCTGCAAAGACTCTCTCCTTAAGCTTTTGCAACCTAGAAAAGTCCTAGCTGAATCACCAGTGCAGACTTATGAACATATTTTGCAGAGTTGTTGGCATTTCAACATCAGGGAAGAAGAGAAACTACTGACTAGTGTGTCCTTTAATGACTGACCCTACACAGGGTACTTGGTTGTTGGGTTTTTTCATACTGACAAAGCAGCGGAAACGCAACAGCTTTTAGGCTTGCAGGACAGAATTGATTCCCACTTGGTTAATGATCTCCCTCATCTGTCCTGAGCTACTCCAATCTCTCTCAAAAGTGGAGGTCAGGGCCACGGCTGCACGGCTGGCACCTGTGAGCCTCTTCATTGCCAACAAAAACTGTGCAGAGTTTGCCACCTAAAGTAAGCACTTGGCTGTTATAGCCCTAGGGTTGGTTTGGTTTTAAGTGACTGTGACTTTAGTTATTGCTTGCTAGACTTCTCCATAGACAGGCTCAGCCATTACAGTGTTCTCAGGCCATGTCTTTCTTTTTAAATCTCCAAATGGATGTAAAAATCTGAGCAGTGTCAAATACTCCATGTTTCTCCCCAGAACTTGCAGGTCTTGAAAAATCAAAATACTTTTGCTGAGTTTTGTAAAAGAGGAAGGTATTTAAGCAGGGAGGGAAGGGGCCAAATTGAGGAAACATCCTCACAGATCCCTTGGAGCTGCTGTATGTTTTAGAAACTGAAGTGTCCCCAGGTGGAGGACACACCCAAACTCCTGTACACAGCACCTCTCCAGCTAACCCAGAGTCTGGAGCTGATGCTTGTTACTCCCTTACGACAGGGCTACTGCTGAGGGTAGGTGCATACCCAGACCTTCAGCCTTGGCCCAAAGAAACTGCTTGTTTGATGCCTGCAAGACGACGTTTTTCCATTAAGCCCAGCTGTGTGCTTCCTTTCTCTTATTGACCTGAAAATACGAAGTTATTCCATAATTATTTATTACGGTTTTTCATTCTGTGAATCCTCTTGCTGCATACATCTTTTCTCCAGCTGTCTCATCTAGTTTCCCATCGTTTCTCCAGTACAGCTCCCAGATCTTCCCCAGCTCTCCATCTTCCCCTCCTTCTCTGTCATCATCTTTTATATATCCCTTAAGCATCATCAGCTTCACATCACTTCATCTCCTGTCTCCAGACTCAATGCCTTCAGCTTCCTCCCAGGTGCTGTACTCCTCCTCTTCTGTCCTCTGCTTGGAGCTGTACAAGGAACAGCTGGTGGCTGTGGCTGCGCCAGAGTCTGTGATGCTTAAGATCCCCATGTAGGTGTGCTGCCTGGCCAGCCTCTGACTCCCGGGACAGATAGACCTGAGCTCTACCCACCATTCCTGGTAGTCTCTGGTGCTTCTACTTGCCACCAAAATTTTGGTTGAAAGTGGCTACATCTTCAAAAATTATTACAGAGTAACAACAAGAGATCATGTGGACAGATGTTGTTTCCTTAGAGAACAAACTACAAATGCAGAGTGTTCATCTTGGTTGCCTGTTTATTTTGTTTTTCACTCTAGTATTGATAAGCAAGGATGAAAACTCACAACGCTCTCTGACAAAGAAGAAAACCTTTTTTTTTTTTTCTGCTTTGCAGTAAAAAATGACCCTGCCAAAAAGAGTGAAATTTGTTCACCTAAACATGGCCATGTTGTGTCATTTATGGTGCTCTAACACACCTGCCTGGCTTCCAGCTGCTTCTCCACAGAAATGTCCATGGGTTCCGTAGTATCAATTACAGCAGGATCAAGCCTTGAGGCTGAATGTGCCCTCTGGTTCCACGTGACAGGGACAGAGCAAGACAGTCTCCAGGATTGTAGGTCTTTGTGCCCTTCCCCCAGTCTGGGAGGTTTCTTCTGGCTGTGTAAAAGCCCAAACCACTAGCATTTAGTTGCCATCACTACTGTTTATCTGTTGCCATATTTTTGCATTCAGTATCACTTTCCTGTAAAATAATCTTCATGTTCTTTGCTTTTTTGGCCTTGTTTATATTTCATCTTTCAGCTTGTTCTCTGCCTTACTTTTGGATTCCTTTCCTAATGCGCTCTCCTCAAATATAGCCATTTGAGTGAGCACTGCAGAGGCATTACGTCGTGGGCAACTTTTACTTTCCTGAGGCTTTGGTTCACGTTATCCAAGAACTCCAGACAACCTTATTACACTGTATTTTGCCTTTGAAAGATCTGTTCTGCAACCAGAAATCCATTTACATAAAGAAGAATGGTTATCTTATACAAAGCGTGACTATATCACTTACAAACCAACACATACAGCATACTGTGTGTGCTACATGGGGGCCAGAAACCACGTATCTGAGATCTCGGCAGCAGAGGAGTGTTCCCATCTGTGTGCCTGCTCCAGGGGTGAACTCTTGTTTCTGGAATTTGCTTCCTCCAAGAGTTCACCAGAGCTAGCCTTCGGGGGTCTGGAGGGCACTATGGTGAGGAGGCTTGCTTTGGCAAGCCCCTGGGCTCTGTTCAGCACATTGTTACGGGGAGACATATGAAATCAAGAAAAGAAAGGCAGTTGTCGGGCCAAAATGGAAGTGGCTGGTTGTTATTCACTTGAATTGCCAGAACACATTTTTAAATATGGAGAAGTGCCCTGAGACGGTCTGTTCTGTGCAACATAAAGGTCCTACCATGAATATATATATATGTGTATGTATACTTACACATATATGTATATATATATAATTCACAAGTGTATACCCTTCCTTGCTCCCTGCCCACCTCCTCTAAAAATTACTATGAGTGCACTAGACAGAGAAAACATTTTGGTCTTTTGTTGGGTGATACATGCTGATTGATACAAATCTCTGAGATTAGATCTTTCATACGGAGAAGTGTCCTCTGAGTCACCTCTTGTTTCTCAGCACCAGCTTAGTGCCTTGTGGTCTCATGTTCTTCTCTCTCTTCAAATATCTGCATTTTTCAGTCTGTACCCTTCCTCACTTCCATGCCCTCCGAGTTCCTGGAGGTCTGTTTCCTTTGGATGGCAAATCTTTCTGGCTATTGTCTGGGTCATATACTTTGGTTTGCATTTCTGGAATCCTATTTATGGTTAGCTGTACTTCACAGGGTCCTGTTTCTCCAAATTCTGCTTTTATCAGTGGCATCAATTCTTTCTCTGTCTTTCAGCGGCGAGGAGCATATTCAACATGACTTCAGTCAAAAGAACTGGGGCAAGTTATAGCACCAATTAATTCGTCCTCTCTCTGTTTCCAGATTCATTTCCAGGGTGCATGTCCCCCTGCTTTGCCTTCTGCTTTTCTTCCATCTCTTTTGCTTGTAGAACAGCAGGAGCCAGCATCCACAGGTGCAATCTGGGGCCCAGTGTCTACAGGAAGAGAAACAAAGCCGAATTTGTACTGTCACCATATGAGACAAATGAAAGGGTTAGAAAGATGGAAGCACTCACATCCATTTTACAGAGGGAATGGAAGCAAAAAGAGAGGAAATTACTTTCCAAGGCTGAATAGGAAGCAGCCTCACAGGACTTTTTGCAAGCCAACAGTGAAGCAGACTGCTGCCTGTCTTGCTTGTCTTCTTGTTCCTACTGAAATCTTTGACAGACTCTCCAGGTTACCATACCATGCCTCGATTCCATCCATCCTCCGTGTTTGGACTGAAAAGCTTCCCATCAGATGTGTTCTTCTTATCTTAGCTGTCTTTTGTTGTCGTTGCTGTTGCTGCTGTGCTTTGTCTATGAATCGGGTTTGTGCAGCCTGCTTCTTCCTGTGTCTCTGCTGAATGAGTTAAGATGCAAAGACAAATACAATAAAGGTCAAAATTTCACAACCAAACTCCACCAAAGAAGAAAGTATTGTTAGAAAGCAGGATGTTTACACACGTATTTGCATGCTCGTGATGCAAATGAGCTTGAGCATTTTGCTTAAGGAAATTACAAATTTCTAGTACGGATTAAAACCAATACAGCAGAGAGAAAAAAAGTAAGAATAATGGATAAATACAACTCTTTTTAGCTAACTGCAGTCTCACGTGTACATAGGGAGCCAGTTTTGCAAAAATGATGTTAACATTTGCAGGCTAAACACATTCTGATGGGAGAGGTAGCACTCCTCTCAGTAGCTTCTGCGAAGGTAAAGGGCCACCCCAGCTCATATCTGAGCAACATCTTGAGCACAGTGAAGATTCTGCTCAGCATGAGCTACAGTGACAATAATCTGTTTTCAATCTGCTCTCCATCCCACTAATTGAACGTGCGGGAATCTATTACAGCTCCCCAGAGGAGGGTCTGTGGGGACCTCTGCCTTCTCCTCCCTCTCCCCCCTCCTACCTTGTGGCAGCTCCAGCTCAAAAATGTCAGAATAGCTCTCTGTCTACAATAGGCCAAAACTCAATCTTCCTCCCACCCCCAGCTTGATCCAGGACTTAATGTGATTTCCTGGATCTGTTTCTAAAATGAAGACTTCTTGTCTCAGAGAAGCCTAGGAGGCTCTATGGTGGTTTAATAGTAGCAGCAAAATAAAAGAGCTGTTTACAGAAACCGATGGGGAATATATTTGACCTCTGAAGTACCATGCCTTATTCCTCAGCTCAACAGAGACATAAAGACTGGATACTCTGCACCTGAAAGCAGAGGTGCTTCAGCAGTTGTCCTTTGAGGTGACTCAGTCTGGAAAGTAGCCAGACCTTCTCCATCAAACACAGTCATGAAGTAAGTTCTCAAAAGAAACAGGACCGAAAGAAATGGAAAGCAGCTGTATGAGATGGGCTGAAACTGAGGATGACAGAGGCAATGAAAGGGAAGTCCAAAATCTTTGTGGCTTCTGCTTCCATAAGGTTTCTGGTCTAGATAAGTTCTCTTTTCTTACACCTCTAGAGTTATCAAACACAACAAGTCTGACTTTTCATTTAGCTATTTTCTCACACCAAATCTTACATACTTCTAGGGCTGAAGGAAATTGATGGGAGAATTCCCTGTACTGTCTCCCATTCCTCTTCTTCATCTGGACTTAGTTAGTGCTGATGCTAAGATGTCAGAGTCACCTCTAACCACAGACTCTCCCAGGAACCAGTGCAGAGGACTGGGATGTGACTGAGGGGTGTCACTCTTCGTGAGACATGAGAAGGAAGAGGACAAAAAAATAGTGCGAATGACTTTTGCTGTTTGGCTAAGCAAAGTGGATGGCAATGTGAGAAGTATAACCTACTCAGAACATTCATACCTGGCTGAGACAGTGAGTGACAAATTCTTGAGGTCTCGACGTATTCATTCACCAGGAGGACTTTGGGTCACCATAAAATCTACCACAGCTGGATAAATGAAATCTTTATTTCTCTGTTTGCCTTTGCACTTTGCACATCCTGGCTGCTCCCACACTCTCTCCCTTCTAATCCCTCCTAATTTCTTTCAAGCAGATGACAGTCCATAGAGTTTCCTCCTCACCCTTGCCTGGGAGGTGAGGGACATTTCCATTTCATTTCCTTCCTCCAACATGCTCCTTCCTCTAGAGCTAATCCCCAAGCACTGGGGAGACAACCGAGGGTGCAACTGCGTAGCTTTTTGAAGGAAAAGGAAACTATAACTTGTCTGCGTGTTGCACCAAGTGGATGCCAGGTAGACATATTGGGGTGACAGTGAGCCCAACAATATATCTTGCCCCAGAGCCCAATTCATTCACTTGGGCACAGTTTTACATAATCACAGCCATGTGGCTCCTAGTGCACTGTTGGCTTGTACATACATAGCTTACAGCATGGGTAAATCAGATTGTGCTTGTCTGCAAAAGACATAGCACAAGAAGAGAGGAAAAATCCATTACAAAACCCTACCATGACTGTATCAAAGACTCCATTTGTCTTCATTGTCGATCTTAATCCTTTACTGGATGTTCAGCTTATACTACTGAGGTATCATTTAGATGGAAAGCTTGCTGGAATAGGGGCTACATCTCTCACTTTTGGTGATGCTGAATACGTTTCCACATGAGGAAGCATGAGGATAACTGGAGGCTGGAGACAGACAGAGTGACGGCATGTTGAGTTGATGTTTAGGTGCAACATTCGCCTTGAGAGGGCCAGGACAAGGAACTCATACCTTCCTGCACCTCCACCAGGGGTGTTATAAGAGACACATGGTGTGCCCATGACATTGCAGCTGCCCCACTCACATGACAGCTAGATTGGGACCTTAATACACCTCTTATGTGTTGCTCACCTTCTCCCTCTCAGATTTGAAGAAAAAAGATAACACCCCTTATTCTCATCATAAAACATAAAGGATGTCTGACTGAGTAGATTTTTGAAAACTAAGAAAGTTGGATGCACGATCTTCCAGGGATAGCACAGATGAAAAGCCAGAGGAGGCAGGATGTACCTGTGTCTTTCTCAGGCTCAATCTCTCAGCAGGGAATTTAAAATTTGAACCAAGGAGTAAACAA
>WEIS01008572.1:5544-15727 GCA_013389965.1 Todus mexicanus | reverse complement strand
AAAAAAAAGAAAAAAAAAATCTGGAGTGAGCTGAGCATGTTGAAGTTTGTGATGCTCGTTACTTAGGGTTATCGCTGTTATTTTACAAAATATGTATTTGTTCAGGAAATGCCTTTTCATAGGAGTGTTATTGAAAAAAATGCATTATCTTAACAATAATAATAATTATATGATCAAACTACCGTGCTCTTTCTTCTGAAAGCAGAGTGTATTTAGATTTCAAAGAAATCTACCATATTACTAAGTATAAGTCAAGCACACGGACATCTATTTTTCCCTAACAAACATGTCTGAATTTCATAGACAGTATAAATTGGATATTTAAACCATGTGGAGAATTGAACATACTGAAGAAGTACTCTTTTGCATATAATTTGAACATAAGGACACTGACGATCTGTGTAGCCATGACAGAGTTTTGTTGTCATGAGCTGTAAACTCTTCTCATGCCAAAAGAGTTTGAACCTGAACCTGAACTGGCATTACAGTGATAGGCAGTCCACTAATTATTGTCCAAATACAGGTTTTGTTAGCCATCTCGTGTGAAAAAAATCCTAGAGACATTTATGTATTAATTTGGGGACTGAAGCCGTTGACATATTGAATCAGCTCTGAGAACATCATGAAGTTAAATCCAGCTTTCCTAAAAAGAATACTGTGAAAGACAGTTCAGTGATTTATTATTTAAAATTGTAATCTCTCCCACGCACTTCCATTCTGTTTAAGGAGCAATTAGAAAATAACGTGCATCTTTATTATCCTAGTGATTAAAATAAATTGTAAATATTTGCAGTAAGGCTTTTTAAAAATACAGCTGAAGGGTTTTAAACTTTGATAATAATTATTTTACCAATTAATTCAGCAAGGTGAGGAAACCAATCTTGTTTGATTTATATTTACTAATATTTCCTTGTACATCTTGAGTAAACTAACATATGACATGCTCTGAATCTAAACAGATATCTGCATGTCAGTAACTTAAGGCAAAATGGCATTCGACATAAATGCTGTGGGACCATTCAGATGCTTAAAACATTTGTAGGATTGGAGTTTAATGGATGAAATTCATTTCATCTGACTCATCAGACACCTAATCATTCACCTATGAATGCGCTAAATCCCTGGACTCACCTTGGAGTCAATGAAGAGAAATAAGCATCTTCGGAGAATGATCCAGCTCTTGCTGGATCTTGTGCACTTCATTTATTCAGTATAAGACAAAATAGTTCCTAAGTTTAGCATGACTCACTTATAGTATCATGAAGTAATTCAGGATGGAAGGGATCTGGAAGTCACCTAGTCCAGCTCCCTACTCAAAGCATGTCTATTGAGAAAGTATTGCTCAGGGCCATCACTTCTCAATTCCTGAACACTTTCCAGGACGGAGATTCCACAACCTCGCTGAGCAACCTGTGCCAGTACTTGATGACCTTTGTGGGGAAAAAAAACCAAACACAAAACCAGAAGAAATCTAATGTTGAATTGAAATTTTCCATGTTCCTGTGTCTGCTGCTTGTCATCCATATACTTGGGCAACAGAACTTTATATGCTTGAATAGTGTGAAATACATCTCACTTGAATTACCACTAACTGATAATTGTGCTGGAATTATAAAACATATTAATAAGTGTATATATTATTCTTTCTCCAACCTACCACAGTGATTGGTCCTGCTACACGTTTTGCACTCAGGAGACAACAGTAGTACAGTGATACAGCTTTCAGTCATTCAGGCTGCTCTGTTTCCCCTGCAAGACTCCTCCAACTCTTTCTTTCATACAAATAAAGCATGCTGAGACTGTAATTCCACGGATTTTTCCATCTGCAGCAAAGCCAGATACCTCACACGTGTATCCTACTCTCTTTTTCAGCTGATGATACTACCTTTTTCTGTCTCTTCAGTAGTGCCAGTGTAACTGTTTGTGTGACTTCATGGGGAGCAGGATAAAAGGTCTCATGAATGCTAAAACTGTCTCCTTTCTATCTTTTCTTCTATCAGTATCCTTTTCTTCTGCACAGGTTATTACAAATCTGATGGAATACAGTTGCTTTTACTGCCACATCAGTTAAAAAAAATATCTGTAGAAGCATAATGTCTGTGTTACTTCAGTTATCTTACTTCACTACTCCAAGTTTAATGCAAAATAAACCAATGTTGCAATACTGGAAGCAAAATGTTCCCAGAAAAACAAAACCAACCGAACAAAAAAACCCAAACATGAAGTGTAATCCAAGTTTATGTTTAATATTTTGGTATCTTTTTAGCTACATAGTTTCTGTTAATTGTGCGATTATATAAGCAAATCTGAACATTTTTTAAGATATGAGGCTGTATGTCATTTCTGATAAAAAACCCCATTACTTTTAATGCAGAATTTCAAAGAGATTAAGTAATTCAGATATATCCTTAGGGGGAATTTCTGTTCAGATCCACCCATAGTCTACAAAACTTCAGGCTAAATGGAAAGTCTCGCAAGAAGGCCGTATAGAACTATAAATAAGCCATTAGAAAATGCTGTAAGAAAAGAAATTAAAAATCAAGTCAGATTTCAAAAGAATCCTACAAATAGGAAGGAAGATTGATTTAGAACCTCAGAAGATGCAAAGCTGGTCAAATCTGTCTGTCTCTGTCAGTATAGTGATAATTTCAGATAAACTAGCTGCTATCAGATAAACATCTAGGTTTTTATAAATTAAATACAGTAAAACATTGAGATAGGTCTAATGGAAAGATGGTTTCATATGCAGTAGACACTGAAAATCTTAAAATATATTTTGCTGAAATTCTTAGTAAAAATTCAGCTTTTCCCATTTCAGCTGGCACTGAAAATTTTCTCTCAGTAAGGTCTTTGGATTTAACACTTTTATAGTAGCTAACTGTTTCTATGGCAAAATATGGTTTATTAATATTAATTGTTTAAAAGTGTCAGTGTCAGGAAGAGAAGTTAAGTCTGCTAATTCCCATCTGTTATTCTGACTGTCATTCTCACAAAGACAGTGTTTATTTCATTACAAGAAATTAATGCAGTAAACAAAACCCAAAAGAGACTGGGAATGCATGTCCATTCATCATTTCACCATGAAAGTGAGGTAAAAGGGACTTAGGATAGAAAACAGTGTGTCATGTTCCTTAATGGAAATGCTTGCAGAAAACAAAGTTACAGACTGGGGCACAAATCTGAAAATAATAAGAAATGTGAGGGTAATTCATCCTAAATTTCTAGAATTTAGGGAAAGCAAATATTAATTCCTAGTTCTGGTTGCAATAGTCAGTACAGTAACAACAGTCTACTAGAAAACATGGGAATTTCCCCTAACTGTGTTTTAAAATGGGCTTCGCAGACAAAAAAAACAAACAAACAACTAGCCAAACCAAACCAAACCAAAACAAACAAAAAACCCAACTACAAAACAGTCATGTTACTTTGCAGAAATGAGATGACTTCATAGCATCTTGAGAACTTTCAAACTTACCATTTGATATTAAATGGAAAGCTCATCCTTGTCAGTTAACTGGAACAGGTACTTAGTTGCACCTCTTTATTTTTTTTCTTTTCTATGTTTTGAGGAAATGAAGGAAGGCGTGATGTTTAAGCCTCTAGAATTAATTTGCTCCTGAATTCCAATGCTGCCTTGGTGCTTGGAGTGATTCTTTCACTTAAAAAAACTCAATATAAAAGTGCCAGCATTCACTTTGTTAAGCTTCTATTTTCAATTTGGATATTTGCTTTTACTTGTAGCCTTCTATATACTCAGCTTTTCAGACTACTGTATGATAACATGTAATGATATATTACGGGATCTGTAGGGGAAAACTATTGTAACTAAAGGCAAGAAATAATCGTAGTAAAGTTGAGTAAGGTTGAGAGCAAGATCACAGTATTACTAATACAGACTTAATGGCTGGAATTTGTAAAATGTGAAAACCCCGGTTCTTTCTTTTCATATTTCATTTAATGCACTGAACTGCTTTCTGGTAAAACTAGCTTTCTGCCTGAGTCAGCACAGTGGGGACTGCGATGCCCCAAAGGTTGCATGTCCTGTGCCAGGCAGCGTGAGGACCTCTGGCATATCAGAAGCCTTGAACCAGACAGAGCTCCTGAGGAAGGATGTCCTGGTGTCAGTCTGCAGGAGCAAGGGAGCAGCTTTGCGGGAAGGCTTTGAGGATCTTAACAAACACTAAACTGAGCATGAGTCAGTTGGACATGCTTCCAGTGATGAAGCCCTACACATGAGGCTTCATTAACAGTAAGGTAGTCAGCAGGTCAAAGGAAGAGTTTATTCTCCTCTACTTTGCACTCCTGAAACCACATCTGAAATACTTGAATCTGTTTCCAGCTTTGGTGTCCCTGTGGAATAAAGACTTTTATTTTAAACTAGATAGTAAGGAGCCTGGATTAGAGGACTTGCAGGATCCCTCACACCCTGTCAGTGAAGTGTTCAGATTTCTAGATGCATTTGTTTGAAACTTGTTAACTGTCTTTTATAACTGATCACCATATTTTAGTAAGGTAAAGGACAACAGGAGTTTTAGTATCGTCTGTCCTATTGCCAACACCATGTTTCAAGTTATGAAATATTGGTTAATTTTTATAATAAAACTTTTTATTTTTTAATATTGGTTGCATTAGTTGTTAGGTGAGGGTTTTCCTTCTCTGATCTTTCATCAGCCGCTTGCATAACTATGTGCTACTTGGATAAGGCATTCACACTGCATGCCTTGATGCATCTGCTGAAATTGAATTAGTATCTAGGCACCCTGTGGATTCAGTGGAGAGCACGTACTATTTCTTGGCTCTGTTAAATGCTCTATATTGTCCTCTCTGTGTAAGGATTCTAGCAGCTTAGCTTTGATATTTGAATTTGATATCTAAGTTAGACATTGTGAATGGCTTCTCTTTATGGCACCAAATTAAGTCTGTTTCCATGCTCCGCTGTGTATTAATGCATAGGAGATGACAGATCTTTCCTGTCTCAGTGAGATGCTGAAGAGATTATACCATAAGTCATTCCATTACGGCACTTTTGGGATCTTTGTCAGAGCCTTAGATAAAAGGAACAGTATGCTTGAGAGGTGATTATTTCACTCAGTTTACTTGAAGACAATAAAAGGATTTGTTTTGACCTTTTCTTTCTTTCTGAAGAGGTGAAACAGATTTACTGAAAAGAAAGAGGAACAATATTGTGCTGCTGCCATCAGGTTTTAGTAGTTACCATGATAATTCAATCAAGAAAGGAAAACAAGGGAATCGTCTGATACATATTTAAGTCTTCAGACCAAGAATTATTTTTGCAAACAGCAACTATAATGCTTTGTAACTCTTTTAGCAGTCAAGCATATCAGTTAGTGTCTATATATCTATTAGGATAATTTGTCTTGTTAACATTGTGTGTGATGGGTGTTTTATATGACCTTTTTTAGCAACGGTATAGAGTTCAGTATTTGTGGTCACCATCAAACTGTCTACAAGTGATAAATGTTAAGTGAATAACTTTTTCAGTAACTCTTGAATGAATAAGAGCCTATTAACCTCTACGTGTCATTTTGAATGCTCATTTTGACATATGTCATAAATTAAGCAGTAGAGAACTTTTCCTTGGCTCAGAGAATCCCAGAAAAAGCCAACAACTTCAAAGACTTCATATACTACATTCAGTAGTTTGGTTTCTTCTAGATTAGTGCCAAATAAAAGCAAAATACCATAGGAGCATAAATATCTAATTTGTAGATACTGTAAATGTAGAAGATAGCAGTGATATTCTCCATATTATATAGAAAACAAACATATGTACAGTCATTGAGATAATTATAATTGTCTTCCACAGTAGTATATGACTAAAATCTCTCATGACACTCATAGGCACCTAAATAATCTATGTAGCTTTCTGAAGTTTAGTTGCTGAAACTATTGCATGTCACATGTTTTAAATTTAGTCCAACATACTTCTGTGCCACTGCTTAATGAACCTTTTGTTGTTGGTGGTGTTCCTATTGAAAAATCTCATAGTTTAAAAAAAGCCTATCCGAGCAGCATCCAAAGGTAGGCGTTATCAGAAGTACATACACAGTGCCCAACATTGCAAATAGTAAGGAAAAGCATTGGTATTCGCAGAATAAAGTTGCTATAAAGATGTAAAAAATGCATAAAATTGAATAAAATGCAGTTGTGCATTAGCCCGCGTCAATACTATTTTGAGAAAGGACCCTACATTCTAAAATTAAAGAAACTTCTAAGTACATTTCCCAAATTCCTATGCCATAAAAAAACTTAAAGAAAAGCATTGCTTAGAATTATTTGTAGAAAACTATAGGAATCCAAGAAACTAAAGCAAGGGAAGGCTGGTCTTTGCAACTTAATATATTCCCGGTAAATGAAACCAAAATCCAACACAGAAAATACTCATTTTGGTTTAAAAAAGAATATTTTTTTTCAGAAATATCTGATACGTAGTTCCTGAATATACTATCCTAAGTTCAGTAATTATGAACACAATATAGATACTCAAGGGAAGTAAATGATCAACACATATATATGCTGATACGGAGAATACTTATTGTATGTGTTGCTCCTGGTACTGCCCATTATTATCCTTCTTTTTGTTGCCTTTCTTTTGATTTGTAAAGTTAAGATTAAAAACATGTTCAAAAGGTGTAAAAATCACTGAAACACTGAGAAATATTGGGCAGTTACAGAAATTTGTCATATCTTCCTTTACGGATATATTTCTTCTTACCGCAGATCTAATGCATTTGAAGTGCTGGCACTCGATGGAGTTAGTACTGGGATACTTCAGTTTTATACAGCCCAGGAGAGTGCTGACTGGCTGAGAGCAATATCAACTAACATCAGTGATTTGACACTTCAAAATGTATGTTACTTTCTGCATATTTTTCTGTCTATGCTATTGTAAAATTATTTCTGATTTTCTGAGAGTAGAAAATAATTCACATATAAGATACTTTTTAAGGCAAAACATTTATCCATTCTGGTTATTTCACAGAGCCTTAGATATGACCAAATATTTCATTTTTACATTTTTGTATTGAATTTGAACATAAATCTGGTCAAAGCAGAGTATAAATTTAATTTATTTTTCAGGTCTTAAAAGTTACTTGGAATCACATCTGATCACAGTAATTCACTTATTGTGTTCTTTTTAAATATTCGATTGCTTAAGCAATTTGACAAAATTGAACATTTTTCCTTATGTTGCATTATTTATAAATACTTTTTATTGTCTGTTTAGTGTTTTACAGGCTATTACTATTCCATAATGCTATGAAAGCAATGCAGAATGTTCACAAATAGCAAAAGGAAGCCTATCGTAATATTTATAGAGTGATTCCAGTTCATAGTTATTAAGCGAAATTATTTTGCTTATAAAAGAAATTCATTGAATAAAAAACACTCCAAGGATATATATGAATAAGACAATAAAAAGCTGCTTTAAATGCAAACAGGTTTTATTAATCATAGGGTTCTAGTCTGGTTGCTTTTTTCAATTACACTGTGCAGTAGCATGTGTCCCGATGTAATATCTTCCCTATGTTGTGACGTGTCTGAAGCAATATTTTATTATATACTGAGTACTGGTTCCTGGTGAGATATGAAGTATAGATCACATGAGAAGCAAGTGAACTTTTTGCTTGGCCTTAATGCTTTACAGATTTTTGCCAGGTGTGCAGCCTGTGATACAACTGGAAAGGTCTGGCCAGAGAATTTTTTTAATTACTGTTCATCAAAACAGGAGATGTAACAGTCAGTGATGAAGCCTTTTATCGCAAACCATTTTTTTAAGATCAGGACTATGAGACTGGAGTGCAACTGAAGCGTACAGCAAAAGCAAGCTGGAGAGTGTTCCCTGCCTCTGGGCACCCAGAGGACACAAACTGTTTTGACATTCACAGTGCTTAGGGCAAGGCCTTTGGATTAGGTTTCTTGAAAATCCATTATGAATGCTTTTTATTATCTTAATACTATCCTTTCACAAACATTTTTTTTTCTTTTCATACTTCTGAAATTGTCGTTAAGGAATGGATCTGTAATTCCTCGGAGCTTTTTCCCTTTTCCACTTCTGTAGAGTGTCTCCCTCATTCTCCAGGAGTACCTGAACATAATCACTACTGGTTCAGTAGTGGTTCGTCTCTGTACATAAATTAATTACTAGATACGTGGTCACAATCTATCTTCTTGCTGATACTGTTGGCATAAAGAATATCAGCATTCTTACCTGACCTATTGCTCAATATTTAAGCAACACTTTCTATTGTTCGCTTTTTACTTCCACTTTACTTCCAAAATTTTTAGATCTTGTTTGTGCTAATACTTGTTTCTTCACTACCAGCTCTTCCTGCACCTTCATAGTTCTTACTTCTCTTCATGCTGCTCTTACATGTATCTTTTGTCATACTCACTCTTTAGTATACCATTTTTAATAATTTATTTCAGAATTTTAGTTCTTAAAGAGCTCCTGATGCAGATTGATTTCTTACAGTGCACCATATCTTTCACGTATCACTTTGCCCTAATATACTGTTTTGCTATTTTACCCTGATACAGTCTCATTCAGCAATTGGCAGCTCTGTCAGATCTCCTGCTGATGCCAGAAGACAGTCCTAATGTAGGCAGTACAAAAATAGCTCTGCCACAGTGTGACACTTCTGCTAATGTCAGACTACTCTTTTAAAGTACTGAAACATCTAACTTCTGTGCAAAGGCAAGTTCTCTGAGGATCAAGTGTAAAGGAGTCATCATCTTTCAGTAGTGAAAATGTGAGAAGTCATCACTGCATAAGGATGCTACCCCCAGATGTTAGCATATCTAGAAAGTGATACCTGATAGATGAGAAATAATGATGCTAGTATTAGCCTAGAGAGAGTTAGTTCTAAATCAGAGGAGCATGGTGAATGCTGCAACACAGAGAAAGATGTGAAGGTATCTTTTCAGCCCTTCTTACTGATAGATGCAAATTATTCATCACTCTGTTCATATTCTTGGTTTTCACATACTTTTATACCAATGTGAAACTTTACTGTCATCTTCCTTTATGATTCAATTCCCAATCTTCTCAATGTTATTAAAGCTCCTCACATTTACCTTTAGCAGAAATAAATACAGATGAATCAGCACCTCATATTTATTTCTTCATACACCATCTCACAGAAGGAGGTACAGTTGAAGAAACTAGGGGGAGAGAGGGAGCAGAAACTGGCGGTGAAGCTGCCATGATGAAACAAGAAGCACAGGAAGCAGGTTGATCTCAATGCTTCTCTCTGCTTCTGTTCTTAATTTGTTGTTAGAGGACTTTTTGTAGGCTGAAGTGACAACGCTGTGCTGGAAATGTCTTGTTAGGAGAGAGTTCTTTGGAATAATTTATATTTCTCTCAGTTTTCCACCATTCAGATAGCCAGCTATTAAATATGTGTAGTTTTGCTCATGGATTATTTTATTAATTATTTTATTTGAAGCTTATCACTGAACATTAATATAGTCATAATCAGTAGAAGTACCTAAAGGTAATGCTGCCAGTTCATTTACATTACAGAGTCTTGTTTCTTGTATTTACAGCTTTCTCAAGATTGGTTTTGTGTGTTTTTTTTCTCAAGTATATTCTAATGTTGTTATTTTAAAAAATATATTTAACAAATAAATTAGTAGTTCATAAGCAGGTAAGAGAATGAGTTAAGATCTAGTTGTTGCACTTTAAACTTCATTTATAATTTTTATAAATTGTTCCAGCAGTTTCATTGCGTGATGGTAAAAACTTAAAATTTGGATTCAAAACAGCTTCTGATCCAGATCATAGTTACACCTTTGACAGCTTTTTTAGCTATGTATGTTGTAGTGTGTAAACCTTTTATTTTACACCTTTATGTCAATGTATATCTCCATATCACAGTGAAGTGAGATTTCTGTTTGAATAGGTAGAGAATTATGATATACAAGCTTTGAACATGCTTGTACATTAAAAAAAAAAAAAAAGAAAGGAGGTTTGAGAAGGTCTTGCCTTGTTTACACAGCAGAATGTGGGTACATGCAGATGGAAACAAAATCTTTGTGTGTAAGAAGCAGTATACAAATGTAACTGCCTCGATGATTATACAAACAATTTCTGTTCCCAGGGTGAAAACATGCTATAACATTTCTTTGCTGCTGGGTTTTTTTTTTTTTGGGGGGGGGG
>WEIS01008571.1:0-12435 GCA_013389965.1 Todus mexicanus | reverse complement strand
AACACACACCCCTGCTCTGAAACTGAAGCTGCTTTGACTCACAGTAAATGTTATCTCCACCAGCCCAGCAAGTGGGAGTTTGAGGCATGGTCTGGTGTCTATCAGCAAAGGACACTGCCTCCCTGACCTCTCAGACTTGCAATATCAATGCCTCTGTTTTTCAGACATGCCTATGTGGATCATAGTAGACCAACTGCCATTCCATTCTTTGCAGTAACTGCAGCCAATGTTTCCAGGTTGCTGAAACATGAAATTTCTTCCCTTGAGTAGACAACTTCAGAATGTCTAATCCTCAAAAAATGCTGTTAGTCATACACAGAATCTTTCTCTGGGAAAATCACTAGTGGTATGGGACAAATCAGCCAGGTAAGATGAATAATATATTTGTTCTGGATCCATAAGGACAGATCTACTTTTGATTTCTAGTTCATGAGGAGCTGATGGCTTACTCTGCAAGATGTGGTTAAACAATGAACTTGGACTGCTGTCTCAATGGGAGAGTCACAGTAGACAGCTAACAGAGCAATTGCCTGGTCCTAAGCACAGGACAGAGTGCTAGGATACAAAGTGCTTCCTGCCTTGTGTGACCCAGCTACAGTCCATGCGTGATACAAGACACATTTCCTCTATATTGTCACCTGACACATCAGCCGAAAGTATTAGAGAAGGCGCAGCAATCCTCAGCTTCCACAGAACACATATCAAACCCAAGAGAACAGCACATGCAAGAGGACAGGTTATGTTTCATACAATCACATGAAGACGGGGTTGCTCAGACCCCCATCCAACCACGTCTCTGGACAACGTGTTCCAGCGTTTCACCACCCTCATCATAAAAAATGTCTTCCTACTATCTAGTCTGAATCTGCCCTCTTCTAGTTTACAACCATTACCCCTTGTGCTATCACAACAGGCTCTATTAACATTTAATCTTAGTATTGGCTCCAGCCTTCTCATAGGTTTCTTTTGCTTCTTGCAAAATCACTCATTTAGTGCTGTGTCTGAGATTAGCTGTACTTGCTAAAGCTGCTTTTACAGCAAAAATGCGTGTACACTTGCTCCAAGAAACTCAAATAAGACTTTACTGTTTCCTTAGACTCTATTTAAACTGAGGGCACAAAACCTGATTTGCAATAGTAGGCAAAAAACGCATTGCTAACATATATGTATTCTGCTCAGGCTAAACTGTAAACCAAACCAGTTGGAAAAATCTGTCTTACCCCGGTTTTAGTTAGGTTTTGAAGGAAGACATTCTCCACAGATGACACTAATAGAATTTAACAGCAAAGACCACCCAGGACACTGGGAATCTCAAACTGCTTGGCCTCAGTTACTCTGATGTGTTCTTAGCTTCTCGTATGCTCTTTGAGAGATAGAAAAGAACATTTCCTTCGTTTTAAACTTGGATTTCTCTTCTAGACAAAGAGTCGCGAAAGCAGCTGGTCCCAGAGGTGGGATATTCCAAACCGCCATTTGGAGCCAAGTACGTACATTGCGGACTCAGCCGTGACACCGCTTTATAGAGAACAGACAATGAGTTTTGGATCTCGTAAGTACCTTTCCTCCCTGCAAATAAGTTCCCTTCCCCCATTCTTTTGGAAACATCTCAGTCTGTATTGGAAACAGAGGATGTAATTTATTTTTATCACCTTCTCTGTCAAACTGGCCAACTGCCACAGAGTTCTGGTCTCAGATGTAGCAAGAGGCAGGACAATCACAATGAAGAACCAACCATTCACTTCAGTGGCTCCTCCTCTGTTTCCTTATCTTATTTTGAGGCAACCTACTGTGCTATCTTATCACTCTTTCTAATCCTGAACAACTTCTCTGCGACTTGACCCCTTCGCAGAAAGAGCTGACCTCCTGAGACCTCCCTGCATCTCTAGTCCTGCTCCCTTCCTTGCAGAGCAAGTTGTTCATTCCTTTGTTTAGGACTCCTTTTTCACTGCCTGTCTTACCCCTCACTCCTCCTTTTCCTAGCTCATTATATTGCATTACAGTTCCTAGCTGAATGTACGTACACAGCTGTGGGGCCTTCTCAGGGTATGCCTAATTTCTCGCTGTCCAGCCTGCCCTTTGATGTCTGCTGAAGATGGATACATCTTCTTTCCATCTCTTCACATGTGCCTATTAATTACTCTCTTCAGAGATACTGTTTACTGACTATCACTCTGTTTACAGTTGAATACAGCTAAACATTTGGTCTTCACAGTTCCCCTTCTTCTACACCACCCACCCAGTTTCTTCTCAATTGCAGCAAAGTAGATGTCTCCAAATCACTTTATACAGTCACAGCTGCAACGTGCTTACGCTTCCACACCCAGCCTCCTGCTCTCTCAAACACTGGTTTTTTGCTTCACATACAGAGAAGAAAGACTTTATATTGGTATTTTTATCTCTGGTTCTCTAATAAAAAAGCAGCAGTGAGGCCTAACAATTTGTCATTTGACGTATTCCTACCTTGAATACTGCAGAAAACCCAGGAAGATTGGTAAGCATCAGACTTCTCACCTGTAAAGAAATAATACAAAGTCACTATAAAGTACAGAAGGGTGCCCACTGAAATGAGAAGGGCTATCCTGTGCATAAACTGTGCATGTGTCTTCATGGGAATCAAGGGCCGTTGGGCAGAGGCAATTTTAGTAGGCTAATGGTGGATTAAAATTACACTAGCAAGTGTACAGAAGAGAATTATGTGGCTATAATGCAGCAATTGAGATCTAAGATGAAAATTCCTTCAGATGTCCTTCTCATTCCATATGGAGCTTAAAATATTACAAAATAATATGAAATAAATTTAAAACAAATGTGGGCTAAATTATGTTTTTTCCAATGAACAGGTTATTGTTGATCTTTTGCCTTAAAATAGTATTTGGGAAAAGGAAGGAAGCAGGTACCTCCAAGAGTTTAGTAGCTGATTTATGACAAGGCGTATGAAGCTCACTGAGTGTGAGCATGAGCAGGAAAGAGTGAGAGGAAGGCTGTCTTTAAAAGGGTCGTGCACTTGCACACAGTTCAACAGCAGAACAACTCGAATACCTTAAACCATTTCATTTGGTTTTTGGCATGGTATCCTTGTCCGTACAATTAGAGAACGTTACATTTCCTATGGGTAAAGGTGCCTGCTACTTTCCACAGGATTTTAACAATAGGAACAAGTTTTACCTCCTGAGAATTTGGGCTGAATTCTTTTAAGATTTTCATCAAAAATAATCCAGTCTTTCCAATAATTTGATTAAGATCTGCGGGTTTGTGCATATTCCCTTTCTGTTACCATTACTGAGGAATTTTGCTGACCATAAATTTACTGCTCACCAGTTAGAATGATAACAGAGTCCAATATGTGTGTGTAGATCCTTGTACCAGGAACATTCATTTTTATTGCAAACTGCTTAAAAACGCTACTGGTTTGATAGGTGTATATTCAGGATAGGCTTATTAGATTGGCATTGAGTGCGACTTCCCGTGTAATTACTCCTTCCAGCCCTCCAGGTGAGTAATGCTGCATGCTGGAACTGGGAAGGACTCACTGTCTGCTCTCCTGTCCCCACTTTTCTCTTCTGTATGCTGAGGAGGAAGAGTCAGCTGCCACTTTACCTAAAAGAAGCAGCCCCAACAGCAGGCCTGGAAGAAACAAAACCCAGAATGTATCAGGCTGGAAGGGAAGAGAAGGACGAGACCTAGAGCTGAAAGCCTCAAGGGACAAAACCTCAAGGATGGGCAAGGGGCCAGGTAAGAAGCAGCACAGGTGAGGGAGGCACTTACCTGTGGATGCTGGAAGCCACCCAGCATTATTGAATCTTGCCATCGATGGGCTGAGGCCAACGGTATGAGGTTCAACAAGGCCAAGTGCCGGGTCCTCACTGTGGTCACAACAACCCCATGTAACACTACAAGCTGGGGGAAGAGTGGCTGGAAAGCTGCCTGGTGTAGAAGGATGCGGGGCTGTTGGTCGACAGCCAGCTGAATATAAGCCAGCAGAGTACCCACGCGGCAAAGAGGGCCACCAGCATCCTGGCTTGAATCAGAAATAGTGTGGCCAGCATGACTAGGGAAGTGATTGTCCCCCTGTACTCGGCCTTGGTGAGGCTGCACCTCGAATACTGTGTTCCTCACTACACAAGGACATGGAGGGGCTGGAGCGTGTCCAAATAAGCGCAACAAACAAACAGAAATTCTTTACGGAAATAGTTGTAAACCACTGGCCCAGGTTGCCCAGGGCAGTGGTGGAGCCACCATCCCTGGAGGTATTTAAAAGCCATGTAGATGTGGTGCTGAGGGACATGGTTTAGTGGTGACCTGGTAGTGCTGGGTTAACGGTTGGACTTGATGCTCTGGAAGGTCTCTCCCAACCATTATGATTCTATGATTGCACTTCACACAGGAGCAGTAAACCTTCACTCCACCAGTAATTCCATTAATTAGCAGAGTATAGTCTGTTAGCATGTACCTGGAAATTAGAAGTTTTAAGCTTGCTTCTAACTGATACACTTCTGAGATCGTATCTCATGCAACAGAAACTGGGGGTGGGGTGGAACAGGGCAGGGACAAAGGAGGAAGTAAGACCAGAAAGACCTGTGAAAGCATGTATAGACAGCTCAGCTGACATAGCCTTCCAGTTGAAAAGTCAACAGGTAGAGAAACGGTAGAATTAACCAGTGCGAGGTTGGGGTTATTTTTCATCAGTTATCCTGGATATGCAAAATAGCCACACCAGAAAAACAGAGAGCAAAGCTTAATGGAGACACGCAATTTTTGGCTTTTTTCACACTCTTCTCCCTGTTACTGCTGTAAATAGAGAATTTGTATTTATACCCAGAAAACTTTATAGCAAGAGCTTTATTGACACATTTGTTGTATTTCTGTATAACAGGATAATGATGACCAGCTGGATACAGATAATGAGAGGCACTAATTTATATTGGTTACTTACCTTCACATTCTGCAGGCTCTTAGCATTTTTTTTTTCATTCTTGTCCTCTTGTTGTACTTGCATTTTATGATGCTCACATTTACTGTTCTTGTGTGCTAGGAAATGAATGAGCATTTTAAAAGCTTTATGTTTAATTACACCTTCAGCTATTAATTAGTCGCATAAACAAATTAAATGGACACTTAATTAAATGTTACTCTTTCTAAAGGGCCCATCGACTTAAACCTGTTATTGCGTGCATTTATCTTAATTAGTCAGGTGATGTTAGGGATTAATGTACTTTAGCTGTTATATTCACAATCAGATACATTAACATTTCTGTCTTTGTAGCATACAGCTCTCTTCCACCAGGTACTGCACAAACAGAACTAGAATTGTATCTGCCAGACTTACTACCTTTCTTTGTCACCTTGAAAAGAAAATATTGTGATACCTTCTTCAGCCTTTAGGTGTAAACTGACCACTCTGATGACAATTCAAAACAGGATCCAAATTTCCCCCCTACCTTATAATTTTATATTTATACATAGGAGATTTCTCTCCTATAGAGTGAGTTTTCAGATTTCTTTAGTTGTATTTGAACATAAAAGACTAACCTACAACTCCAACACAAGTATTTGTGTTTCCTTTTGGCATCCTGGATTGAGAAGATGTGCATTTAATGCATCATGTATCAGAACTTCCCGGAGCATAAGGAACCACTTAATTGACTTGTATATAAATAACTAATCTAGCAAACTAGTAAATTAGTCTGCTTTGGTGTTTCCAAGAGTCTTCCTCAGCCATTAAAATACAGCGAAGGATGACAGAAAAAGCCTCAGCACACACACACACACAAAAGTAGGGTCAAAAATCCACATAACCCAGTTAGCAAGACACGGTTGCATTCATTTTGTACAAGAATTTAATGTCGTGTCAATTTACTTTGAATAATTTCCTCCTGGACTTTTGTTTTTTAAAGAGCTGAATAGTTGAGTTTTCCAGAACAAATATAACTTAGTCTGTTATTCAGAGCTTTGATGGGACGAGCTAGCTCCAGCTATAGGATCTGCAAAGGTTTCTCATGCTTTTCTGAAGTCCAGGACTAGCAAGAGTCTGCATCGAACATAGACTGAATTCTGAGTTACATTGTAAATTGTTTTCTCATCTGTTCAATCACACTTGGCAGCATTTACTGTTCTGACTGATGGAGTTAATATTTAATTCCTTTCGTCTCTATGCATTTAGGCGATACTGTTAAAAACCACAGTGGATCTCTCCTGAGAATGAACCAGCCTTGGTATTCTTGTTTCTTTATTTTACCTGAAATAACCAGAATTCAAAATACTTAGCTCAGCCACTGACTTTCTAAGAGATCTGCCTTCCAGGATCAGTTATGATCAACATTTTCAGGGAGATTTTTATCTCACTTGATATTTGGTATAATTCTTTTAAAGACACCTTTAAAAAACCCAAACAAACAGATTTTTATTTAACAGATGTTGTTAATTTCATCAAGACATTTGAAAAGTCAGAATTGGGTGGGGGAATTAAAAGGGATTCCGTTTACAGCCCAGATGATTTGCTTTTTAGGCATTCCCCAATTTTTTAGATATACTGGAAAGTTTTCCTGCATTATTTCAAACGCTCATTCCAGCAGAATTGCATTGAACAAAAGTATCCCAATGTGCATCAGTTCCACACCAAAAAAAAAAAAAAAAAAAAAAAAAAAAAAAAAAGATGAAAAAAGCAGGAAATGAAAAAACAAACGAACAAACAAAAAACAAATGAAAAAAGGATAAAGGCCTTGTGAACAGACAGTATATGCGAACAGGACAGCAGAAGTATGGTAAAGATGAAGGGGAAAATTCCAATTTTACTGTGAAAGAAGTGTTGAACTTGTAGTAGGTCTCATTCAGAACAGGGGAGAGGAGTGATGATGGATGCTCAAAGGCTGCTCTTAGGAGTATTACTGGAGTAAGTGCAAACTAAAAATGTGTGCTGGGGAAGGCACCAGGACACCTCTTCCACAGCTGCCACTTAAGACATCCTAAAAGACACTTCCATGGCCCAGCCTCACCTCCTGTATTTGGCCAGATCACAGTGGAGATCAGCCTGCAGTAGAAGTGCTGGCGTATAGGAAAACCCTGCCTGTATATACACCCTGACAAGGCTTTTCCAATGTAAACTAGATCTCAACATAATCATCAGTTTGTCTAAGGTTACAAAGGACAGTATCGAGCTGGAAACTGCTGTGTGCAGCAACCATACGGACTGACATATCCCAGTCACTTACACAGCGTAATTTGAGATGTATATATATATATTTATTATATATATAGTATCTCTATTTGCATTTTTCTTTGGTGTGCTTTTCCCAGGGCTATTTATTTAGACAAGAGTTGAAAAATCATAGAACTTCTACACAGCCTGCTTGTTGCTTGAGGTTTCTGGCTTAAACAGTGGTGGACTAGGAACTGAACAGATATTTCACCAGTCTCTATGTCTTGACTACTGCACACTTCCATTTTCTTTTGGTCGCACTCAGAGAAAGAGAAATTGTAGAAAATGTGAAAATTTTAATTTCAAGCTTAAGCTGCAGAGCTTTTTCCTTTTTCTCTCTGTAAAACCTCCATAGATGCATCAATCAATTCATATGTAACTGAGCACTGAACTCCAATGCACAAATAGGGCTTAGATCTTAGAAACCTATCTTCAGGACTGGCAAAATAAAGGAACAAGATGCAGCAGGAGGCTCATGCCTATGGGATCAGCTTCTGCTCCCCGGCTGCTGTTTGCCTGTGCAATCCCTTTCTGCACAGCAGCGAAGGCAGGTTAGATGCTGCTCCTCCTCAGGAGGAGCTCACTGAGAATTTCTGTACTGGCTTCAGAGGGAGTAGTAACACTTCTTATGCCTGCAACTGATGCTGTGTACCTCGAGAAGGTTTTATTCAGATAAAGGCAGCAGCTGGTTTGGCTGGTGTTTTTCAAGCACCTTTACCTATGAAGAGAGAGAAATTTAAAAAACTCACTGATTTACGATGTTAAAAAAAAGATGGCACATTTATTGCTACATAAATGTTATATACATAGTGTTTTCTGTTACATTGACAGAAATTTTTTTGAACTTCTTGCTGCTGGTTGGAAAGGTTTATCAGCAATACCTTGAAATTTGACACAGGGTACAAATCTGCAATAAACCAACAATGGAAACTGGAGAACAAGATGAGAAGCAATTCATCTCGGACAATTAGCTCTTACAATACTCCATAGGTACTACACGGTATGCTAGAACCCTACTATGGTCTTACAATGCTATTGTAAATTTCTGATATTAATGAACAGGTTATGGTAAATAACCCTACATTTTTACTACCTAATATAGTAAAATAAAGTAAGAAACTTTTTACTGAAAACTTTTTCGATTTCAAAAATCTAGAAAGAGTAATATTTAGAATTCAAGAAATTTTCTTACAAGATTATTGTATAAAAGACTAGCTACAGTGAAAAATAAGCCAAATGTTTTTTTCTTTCTATTTTATGAAGGAAAGCTTCTGGGCATACTGCAAAGTCTAATATAGCCAAAAAGACAACAAGCTTAGAAGGAAAAAGGCCAGGCAGTGGCACGTGATCACTTTCACACGTCATAAGCAACAAATTTTTTTAGCTGATAAACACTGAAATGAAGAACAAGGCCACAGATATAATCAGGTGTTATTTGATGATATATGCAAATTAAAGTAATAAAAATGAGTCCACTAATTCCACAAACTGTTTTGTTAGGAACCATCCAAAACATGAGCTTGAATTCATTAGTTTATTTTAACAATCCATCCTTTGTTCTTTCAAATTAAATGACTTCATAAAAATTATTGGTTTGTTCCTGTTTTGTGTGTGAACCAATTGCCAGTGATGAAAGATGCACTAGATAAACAATAGCTCAGACAACCTTGGCTTAGGAAATTTCCTCCCATGGTCATTGCAGTGGAAGACAGTTTCCATGGAAGTTCAAAGGGATTTTAGCCATGTCAACACATCTGTGACAAAGGAATACTTATGGACACTGTTCTGGTGGAGAAACATTTAAAGGTTTAATGCTAATATGGCTTGGGAGAGGGTCATTTGTTTGCACTTGATTCACACTAGGTTTTTTCTCCACTGACAAGCCATACAAAAATGACAAGATAATTCATGTATACAGTAAGGAAAAACTGGTGACCATTGCTCTTATATTCCATTATGTAAGTAAGCCCACCTTACTGGCGGTTATATCATCACACTACCTGCCACGGTGAATTTAGGATTTTACTATTCACCAAAATTACAGCCTGAAAAAAATCTCCTTTGTATTTTAATGCATTTTGTGCTTACGTACAGCTAACACTTTACATGTACTATATGTAGTACTTACTGCTTGGAAAACAAAGCAACTCTAACAAAGTAGATTCTCCCCACCCAATTTACACTTCACGTTACAAGCTTTACTATGAAGCCTAGAAGCCTAAAAAGGTTTTGTTTATAATTAGAAAAAAAAAAATGTTTGAGGAAAGTCTGAGGGAAAAATAAAAATCACTTTTTAAATCCAAGAAATGTTACGGTCACAGCACTGCTCCTGCCCGCAGCCTTCGCGAGGCCTCTTACTGGCTTGAAGCACGGAGCTCAGTATGAAAGGGTAACTATGACCATAACTGTTCAGATTACCAGAGACCAAAAATAACATAAAAAAAGCTATACCAAGGAATAGTTTCCTATTGCATGGAAAACACTAGTCATATGGCAAAAGGAGAGGAAAGGACAACAAAAGACTTTTCCCTTCCTTTTTTAAGACACTAATAGGTATGCTGGGAATGCTACGGGTCACGGTTGTCACTGCTTTGTTCTCTGAATGTGAACAGCTTTAGTAAATGCTGGCATCCAGCTGAAACTTTATCAGCTTTTAACATGTTAACTTTTCCCTTTATATGTAGACCTTTACAGTTCCATAACAATAAATAAAATTTGTAGTTACAATGCATTTGTCAATTCAGTTTAGGCACAAGGCAACTTCCACAATGAGTGGAGAGATCACAACAGTCTCTGATTGTGCAGAAGCGACACACTGCTTGCAACAGAATGATATGTTCAGAGTATTTCATGGGCTGAAATTCTATCTGAAGATCTTGTATCTTCACTCCTGATGCAGGTGTTGACCAGTAGCTTTGATCATAAGATTGCATTTGGGTTTCTTGCTTCAAGTGTTTTCTCCTGTCAGGTTTGTGTCTTCATATAATGTTAGTTGTCTGTGTCCTTGTGAAGAAAGGTCACCTTCTGTGTATCCTACCAATAATTCTGGAATTCTAGAAAGAAGTTGAGGAGAAGAAAGGGCTATTAGGAAAAGAATGAGCAAGAAGCACAGTATCAACACTAGAGAACTAACCTAAACTGCATCTAGAATGTTTTCAGTCAGTTAAGAGCAAAAGGAAAATCTCATTGAGAGACCTTGAAATCCTTCTTCCCGGAGATAGCTGTACTGAGTATGATACATTGAACAGTTTCCTCTCAGGAACATTCTGTTCAGACTTTCTGGATATGGGAGAAAGAATAATCTGCAAATCTTTGTGTTTGACTTTGCTCTCTAAGTTAAGCAGGTGACAGTAGCTAATTTCATCACTCCTGCTGTGGGTACACAGTGTCATATACATGAGGAGCTCCGACAGCCTTTTCATATCTACATCACACTTTAGTCATCATGCAAAGTTATTGCTATTTAAAAAGCAAAGACATAATAAACTTTAGAAAGTGGTTCATTGTAGTAGTATGGCAAAACCAGACTACGGAGTCTGGTGTTCCTGTCCACATGTTTAAAATGAACTACTGTGTACTGGACTGCACGGGGCTTCTGAAACCCTGACTTATCTTGCAAAGCTTGAAAATGCTACTTTTCAAATCTTAACTATCTTCACTAATAGAGATTGTGACTTAAGATAGCTGGGCAAGTGACGTGCATTAGAACGACTGGCCTTCAGCCAGATAGCAAATCTCTCTGAGATGAGAAGCCTCTCTAAGCGTTTGTCTTAACACTGGGAAACAATACAGCGATTTTTAAATGAACTAATGTGATATTTAGACCATGTGAAGATGTATAATTCATTTCTATTATGCTTAGCTTATCTAGCAAGCTGTTAACTATTCCTCTGATGTCATGCCATGAAGGCCACCTGAGCCAAGGGATGTAGCCATTGGCAACAACGCACGGAAATGAAGAGACTTTAATTACAATTTCTCGAGGTTTTATTATAAAACTAAAGAAATCTGCATGGTTTTGCTTACACTCAAAGATATGAGAGTGCTTAGCAGCATAACAAGTTTGGTGCTAGTGGCAGCTCAGTCACTAAGAATAAACACGTCTAGATCTCCCAAATTCTAGCCAATAAACAGCACCAAAGAGCCTTTCCCCTCTGACAAGAGACGTACCTGGCTGGTGTTCACATATGACCCATAGGGTTGGTAGTTTCACTCAGGCCAGGGTGGCTTCCTGGGTGTGGTGTTGGCGGCTCTGCCGATACGGCAGAAACTTTTTCTTCTTCCCTTCTCTTAAGGCAGGCTGCTTTAGGGTTTAGGTTTCGTTCTGTAACAGAAAAATGATTCTCAACGCCTCAGACACTGGTACCAAGGGGAACATCGATACATTAACCACTCTAGTAAAATACAGCTATGCAGCTTCCCTCTTCTAACTACTTATGGCCCTGCGTTAAAATGCAAGTGTCTAAAGCTACAGACCAGCACTACGAAAATCCTACTGGGCATTTCCTAAACTGGTATTTTAAACAAAACCCGCAAACTTTACTAGCTGCCTACATACACCCTCAAAAAACTTATAAAAAGTGCCTTCCTTATCACCAGAATTTGCTCAAGTGCAATGTAATAAAACAATAATAAGCAGTTGTGTACCAGCTATCAAAATATTCCCCATCAGTATGTTTCCGTTTCTCCAATCAGCTTTGACAGACATGGATCTGGATCTAGTTTTCAAATAATGAGAGTTTCTAAGTCAACTTTTCTATTCTCCAAAATGTTTTTTTATGAATCAGAACATAAAAGGTGGAAATTGCAATGTCCAAAAACATGCACAAAAATTGTGTAATATATTCTACTTATTCTATTTAATCAACATTTTGAGGTGTTTTTCTAGCTGTTAGTGAATTCCGTTTTGCAGTTTGAGATCACAGATACAACTTTAATAGTTAGGAGAGTGCCAAACTGAACAGGGAGCACAAGCCCTTCTCTAGCACTGCACAGCCGCTCCTCCTGTAACTGCAGTTTGCTGACCCTGTGCATTTTACAAGGAGTGGAATCTAGCTAATCTGGCAGAGGCAATTTTAGACAGACTTGCAAATTTCGCTTTCTTCCAAGTCATTATCAACACCCTCCTACTGCATTTCCTAAGGATGAGCAATCCCAAAGAGTCTACTGAAAAAAACCCAAACCTGCTAACTTTTCTTAATCACAGTTTTCTTCATTTCAATGTGTCTTGCCTTGACGTT
>WEIS01008568.1:0-21504 GCA_013389965.1 Todus mexicanus | reverse complement strand
CTCCTGCAGTCTCACCATTTTTTCAGCCCAGCCAGCAGGTACCCAGTGAGGTGAGTCTGCGCTCGCTGAAGAGGAACGTATCTGAGCGCTAAAGCACCATGCAAAGAGCAACAGAGGGACAGAGGAAAATAAGACTCAACAGAAGGCAAGGTAACGCTCCACCTCAGAGTTGGAGAAAACCTCCGGGACTGATTTACCCTGGGTTAAAATTGTACTCGCTGAACCAATGAAACAATTGCTTCCCTCAGTTTTTGGAATGAAGGTGACACTGCTTGATGGGTTAGATGCTGTCAGATTGTTACAGGCTACTATAGAAACAACTCTGTCACAAGCTACGTTCAAATACAAAACTTCAGTTGGAAGGTTTTTGTATAAAATAACAATTTTTTAGAAGTGTGAGGGAAACCAGCAAGTACTGTCAGACATCACATATTTTAATTGCTGAGCTCCGAGTAGACGCTCCCACATGGTAAACAGTCTTTCCTTTGTAGAAAGGCCCAACCTGCCGAGCAAACTAAGATCTTTATAAGCGAGAAGCTGCTCTGTGCAAAGCAGAACGATCAAAGGTGGGTTCCCCGACGATACGTCAGCTACCATCGTTAGTCAGAAGCGTTTTTTTTCCCTTTCCAGCTCTTCTCTCTTTGCTCAAGTTCAGCTTCAGTGAAGGCAGCCGGGCCCCAGTTTGTGATCAAGTGAGGATTCTTGGAGCCTGAAAGACAGAGAAGAATACTTGAAACAGGTGCTTCCGACGGGAACATCGCTCACCCACCATCAGTGGGACAGGCTGAGTGTGGCCACGGGCTGATTTGGTAAGTGCTGTCCCTTCTGTGACTGGAAACTTTTGAAAGACGACCCAAGGACCTGCCTAACCAAGGAGGGAGGAAGGCCTGGGACACAGTGAAGGTGCTCAGTGTGAGAAGGTGTCGACTGTTGCACTCTTATCTCCCAACTTTCCTCCACTCCAAATAGTCGTAGCTTAGTAAACCCCTCTTCCGCTTTCCTTTTGGGATGTCCTTGAAGGAAAGTGATCTCTCCAGCACTGCATTACAAAGCCACTTCCCTCTGGGCTGGCACGCTATTAATTAAGCTAAAAAATTCAACTTTTTCCTGAACCCAAGTATTTTAGCTATCTTCATGTTTTTGGCAATTAGCCTTTATGCTAACTGCATTAAACGCTCGACCCACGCGATGTCCAGGTTGATCCTTGCTTTAAATAAGACAAATAATAATAATTTAAAACCTTTATAGTAGGGCCAATAAAGGTAAAGACTTAAAAGTTACCATCAGCAGTTCTCACAAACATGATATTAATACAATGTCAACCAATAAAGTACAGGAAAAGGCAGCCTTCAGTAAATCACTAAGTGATGGAAGATGAGACAGAATAAATACGTTTGGGGTTTTTGGTTACTTTTCAGTTGATAACTTACCTGGCTCTATTAGTCGAATTAATCCCTCATGATGAGCTACTTTATCTTTCCAGCTCTTGGTGTTGTTAGCTGCTGTTTCCAACTTCTTCTTAACCTCCTGAAATAAGATACAGCTCACTTGATAACAAGAACAACTTTACTCTGTTTATATAAAAAGAACAAAAGCAGCCCTTTAAACGTAAAGACAGAAGCACGCTAATTCAGCCAGCACTTTATTTGGCATTGGCAGGAGAATTTCATTCCTAACTATCCTAAGTAATTTAGTCGTCATTAGCTGTCTCAAAGTAAGCTCTCAAACCAGACTCCAAAAACAACCAGGTTTTAAAAGATTCTGTAGTGGCATAAACGGGGCCAGTCTTCATGAAGATTGAAAGAAACTACGTAAATTGTTTCAAAATAGAAAGCTGCATTTTCTGTTCCAAACTAAGAGCAGCTCGTGGGTCTCTCTCACTAACAGAAATCAGAAAGTGTAAGCTAGTAAAAGGACCACTCATGCAAGAAAGAGGTATTCCTTCAGTCTAACCCAGTCCAAAGGGCAGAATGTTTAATTATTTCTAAAATAATGAGTCAACTATCCCAGTGGCCTACTCCATCATTTATTTTCTATATTTTGTTTGGGGTTTTTTTTGTTTGTGGATTTTTATGTCTATTGTATTCAGCAGTTCCTTTGGAGTAATAAATGATGTTTCATATGCAAAAAAACACTGGGATGTCATCTAAAAAAAAAGTCATTTGTTAGCCCAAACCAATCTAATGACAGTGTTAGATGTAACACCACCATGGTAAGTTGTAAAGCGGCCAGAACTACCCCACCTGGGCCCTTGCCTGCAGCCACTGCAGTGTTTGCATCCTGTGTAGGCAGGCAGCTCACTAGCTTGTCCTTCAGAGGGCACAGGAGCACCATAAACACACTCCCTAGTTAAACAGAAATCCAGTCATGTTTTGTTTCCTGACCTAAATATACACAGGATCAACACCTCCCTAGCTCTGGAAAGTATGCAGCACTTCAGACTCTGTACTCACTGGATTCTGACCCTTCTTTCTTCCCATGAATACAGCTACTGGTGTTCACCAGAAACACGCAGCAGAGCAGAGAACACGCCTGGCATTAGGGACACAAGGTGCTGCTACACAGTGAGAATCTGAGCTAATTCCTAGCTAGCCTTGACAGGTCAGTGCTTAAATACCTTTTTGAGGAGCAAGGGCCTACAGTAGCACATTGATTTTTAATCTGTAGAAGACAAAATTGCCCCACGACATCATCAAAACATTGCAGGAATGACTAATTCAGAAGTATGAGGCATTTAGTTACAACAGCAATGGGACTGAGTAAGAAGTTACTCTACAGTAGAGGACAAATCTATACAGAGTATTTCAGGATATGAGTGAGCTGGCTTGCATACGAGTTGGGACTCAAAAATAAAGGAGCTGGTGTGTCTGAAGCATCCTCTCCTTCAAATGTATCTGCCTACTGGTCTAGGCCAAAAAACCCTCAACACATAACTATCTTACCTGTTACTGTAATTTTTGTGCCATACTAATTCTTAAAGCAGCATGATACTGACATGCCTCGAATCCAGCTAAGCTACTGAAGAGCTGGCTAAGTGCAAGAGGCTGATGAACAGAGCAGCTCACCTCATATTGCTCTAGGGCCTCCTTCCTTTCCAGTTCAAGTTGTTCCAGTTGCTGCATAGCAACTTGAAGAGCCTGCTCCTTTATCATTCTCTGGTTTTCTAGCTCTTGCTTCTCTGCTTCTGTCATCTGAATGGTCTGTTGCTGCTGCAAGTGCCATTTTTCCAGTTCAGCTCTCTTTGCTGACTCCTCTTCCAGTAACCTGCAATGGGGATTGCGATGTTAACTGAGCTTTAAAGTAAGCTGCAGCCATTATGTAGCATACACCTAGTGAAGCCAAGTGAATTATTCTTTCCTTTTTTATTTTTAAATACTTGGGAAGCAGGGAGTTATTTCTTGTTGGCTTGTCTTCAGAGTAAAGCTGAAAATCCTGCCAACAGTGCAAGCAGTCTGACTGCTACACAGGGTTACTCAGAAAATCTAGTCAATAATGCAAATAGACCAGAAACCACACAAGATAAGCACACATAAGCTAGCTAGCTTTATTGTCTTAGGAGGACTGAATATATACAGAAACAAACCACACTAAACAAAGCCCCTGTGAGTGAGAGAAGACTTAGCCCTTTATCAATTACAATTTACATGTGTGATAAAATACAGCAGAAAGTTGTATTTACAGTCACTGCTTTAGAAAGTACACAACTGAAAATTCTCTGGAGTGATGTCAGTTATTCAGTGTTGACATGCACAACCCCTGACGAAAAATAAGATGGCCTGCCTTTCTGAAATTGCTGAGCACTCCCACTGCTAAGAGTTAATCAAACAAAATAAAAAATCATAAATACCAGCTTTAGCCATCATAGCTTAAGGGCAATAAAAATAATCTATCCTGTGTTTGGACTTGAAGCTAGCCCCCCTCCCCTTCCAGCAGCATGTTCGAGATGCAAACAATCTTTAATGCTATGGCACAGTTATTTATTTTTGTGGGTGGAAGTGGGGAATTGAAATACATCTCCGCTAGGTCAAGGCCGTACCTGGCTTGAAGTTTCCTTACAGTCTCCTCATCTTGACGCGCCTGCTTCTCATCCTCCAAAGCTTCCTGTAGCTGCTTATACATTTCTTCCAGTTCACGTACCCTCTGTAAATACTGTTCCAGTTCAGATGATTTCTGAGCAACCTGCTCTTCCATTTTTTGTCTCACCTAGCAGCAGAAATTGGGGACACATATGAGTTACTGTGCAACTGAGGTTTGCAAATTCTAAAGAAATTGCCAGGTTTCCCTCAAATAATGTTTTCAGAGACAAACCTCTTCCTGCTGCCTGCAGAGCAAAACTGCTAAACTTGAGTCTAGATTCGCAGATGTGTAACTAAGAGCATTAAAAAAAATAAATAAATAGACAATGATACAGGTTACTTACGCTGTCCTACACAGGATTTTTACAGGAGTTTAAATCTAACTTCAGTCAGTTTGATCTTGCCACTTAGTGACTGGGCACTCCATACTCTTTCTCCTTCAGTTTAGTGTGTATCTGCAAACTAAGGTCAAGCTGGTTTAATTACACTGTTCCTTCCCTCAGGCCAGTCCTCCCGTGGCAGCTGGGTATTTCACACACTTCTATCTGGATAACGGCACCGTGACAGCACGGGATGGATAAAGGGGCAGAAATCAGCTAAGGAGGTTGGCTTTGCTAAGAGAAGAGCAACTATAACAAAAAACCAGCAGTAAGGGTTAGAGGAAGATGGGGGGATGCTGCATATCCACAGTCACTCAGTCTCTGATCCTCATTACCCCACTTTCACTGACCCAGAGTGGGAAAACAGGGGCACGGCGGCACAGAGCCATCCTCCCACCCTGCCCCTCGCCGTGCCGGGGACAGCAGTCAGCTGGCTTTGCATTGAGCTGGGAGAAAGCACCAGATCCTCCGCGTTCAGCAATACGTAACGTGTCCTTCACAGAAAGCAAGCACGGCTCCTGAAGTCAGCAAGAAAGGCTGGCTGTCAAGTGTGGTGGGATGGCATGTCAAGCTCCGCTGGTCCGCAGTCTGCTTTCCCTCAGCTAACTGAAATCCCACTGACCCAGAAAGTGATTGCATTCAGGAATCTGCACTCGGCCCATAAAGCAGCACAGTGTGCGCTTGTGTTCCCAGACGTTCCATCACATCGACTTGACTATTCCTGCTGCTTTTCTCCAGCTAACAGAAGAGCCTGTTATGCCTGACAAAGCCCTGGAAGATGGAAAATCAGTTCTTTTGGAAATTCTCGGTGTGGATTATAGTAACAGTGTTGTAAAGCTACAATATTGCTTCTTTTTTTAAAATGTTTGCGTGTATAAATGCAAAACAAAACAGGATATTTAAAAAAAGTAGTTGTTTTAGGAACGTATTAAAGTCAGAAGGTTCCTAAAATGCATTTTGATCACGTCTGTGTTTACTTTGCGGGCTCATGTAGTATGTACTGGCCTCAGTTTCTCCATCTTTGAATGCAAGGGTAACTTCAGTTTGCATTTATCCTTCAAACAGTCAATATTTTCCTGATTTTCCAATAATTTTTAAGCTTCAAATGCTATACAAATTGCAGGTGAGCTCTTCCAGTATTTGAATTCACTAATAAAAATATTTTATTCCTAGGTGTCCAATAAATGCATCGCAGGTTGTATTCTCCAGCCTCCTGCAAAATCTGTGGAATCCTTTCAGTGACTGCCTGTGTGGGAAATCATTGCTGAAGGCGTTGCTCACTATGTGTAATCGAAGCAAAAAAACCTGTGCACTACTCACCATTTTCTCTCTCTCCAGCTCCAAACTGAAGCGATCTTGTAATTCGACTTGAGTCTGAAGTCTTTTCTTCTCTTCCTCGGCAGCACGAGCAGCTGCTGCTTCCAGTTGCTGGAAGAGAAAGGTAGAGTGTGAGGGGAAGTGATGAAGGAAAAAAATCGTTGGTGAAAATGAAAACATTTGGAGGGAGCAGAATTTTATTTAACAATTTCTGGGTTTATTTAACCATTTTTTGGTTTTAGCGAAAATGGTAGAAACCTTCAAAAGCATTGACACCAGCATTTTTTTACTATTGTTTTTTTACATGTCTGAGGCTATTCTCAATCTCTAAAGATAATTTTTAATCTTGTTATTTTGCAAGACAATTCTAAATTTATCAATGAAAAGTCAACTATCACATTTCCTCCAAGTTCTCTTTGAGTCCTGCTTTGCCCAGCTGATAGAGAAGGGCATATTGTGATTTCTGTCTCATACGGAATAGAAAACTATTATGGAAATCCACATGGCAGCAGGACTGGACAGGAGTTCCAGCAGTGAAAAGACGTCAGCATACAGAGAGTTCATCCAGAAACAGAAGTGAGAAGCACCAAATAGCCACGGGAAAGCAGAAGTGCCACAAACTTTGACTATAATAAATGATTGTGCTGCTGTGAATCATATCCCTTTAACATCCCCTAAATTGCCATGTACGGTAAATAAAATTCTCAGTGATAATCATCCCTCGATATTAGGGAAAATATTATCCCAGTCAGAGCCCCAGCCTAGGAAACAGCTGCTGGTACCTTCATGCCTTTTTCTGCAACTTTTATTTAACTTTCTAAGCCCCTTGATTTCCCATATATAGTCAGGCATCCCAGTTTTCCCTTTCATCAGGATTTTGACAGCGGGTGCATTTAGAACGCAGAAGTTACACTTTAGAAATGTCCAAGTACCAACCAAAACTTTACCACTACTGAACACAAAAATATTTTTTCACAGCATTTTCGTAAGAAACTTATCTGATGCTTCAGAGGAAGCAGAAAGCAAGCACCCTTCTTTCCTAATAGACTAGGCTGGTGAAACGGTTTCCACAGGCCTTCAGCAAGAGTGGGACATCCATTTTAGTATTTTAGTATTTTTGGAAGGTACCACATCTAAACCATCTTCCGTCACATAACCCAGATGAATGAAGGAGATACCTGAACAATTAGAACTGCCACGCTAAAACTTTCATTCCTTTAGTGCATGTGATATCGCTCTATTCTGAATAGATGGGGAGAAGGGAAGGAGAAGGCTCCTGGTTTGTTTTTATGCTGCAGAAGATAGTACAGAATTGCTCTGCTTTAAATGATGTCAGTCTTTTTGAAGCAGTGCTCCTCCTCTGCCAGAACATTTAAAAGCATGTAATTGTAATCAAATCCAAGATGCCTATTTAAGTGAAATTTTCTATGCGATTTCCTTCCCCGCTTTGAAATCAAACAAACATTGCCGACGCTGAGCCGACAGGGTGAACGTGCAGAGCCACAGGCGAGGGTGGGTGCCCGGCTTTTGCAAGAGCCCTCAATAAGAGAATACATTGTTTGTCCACCCTTTATCAGCAACTTCCTGCTTAATTCATGTCAGAGGACATCAATTCCTGGCAGGTAACCCTGGCGATGACTGTGTAGTTCAGGGAAGTGTTGAGGACAGGGAGGGAGGGGGAGTCACAGGAACACCACACTCCAACAGGGGTTAGTTAGCACAGAGCCTCCAAACCCCATTCAAGACCCCAAACTGAAACAGAAAGGGTGCACAAATCTTGTGTGTGCTCTCTTCGTAATGAAATCTTACCTTTCAGTCTCTTCAATGTGTGTATCTCAAAATTCCATTTAAAAATACGAGAAAAGAGTCTCTATTAGACAAAGGCTCTTATTCTTCTGAAATCTTCTACTGCAGGAGCTATCGAAATACAAGCCAGTCTCAGAGCGCACTTTGGCAGATGCTGCGGGAGCCGTGGCTCGCTGCCATGAGGAGCAGAGCTAACTAACTAACTCTTAAGCTTTCCAGAACAATTCAGTTTCCTGAACTATGTACACAGCCTTTTCCTTGAAGAACATTCTTCTGACTAATCAAACACTTTAAGTTCCTCTAACCCGGTACCTCCCACTTCGTCAAAGTGCAGTAGTTCACGTCAGGGGCTACACTACGTTCCTTGAGAAGACACTTGAATCCCGTCGACTTCTAAAGGTGCTTCTTGCCACAACTCTCTCTAAGTTTACCCTTTGTGATTTCTTTCTACAAAACTCCCTGGAGCCTGTCAACATCCTACTGCTTCTTTGGGGTTGCTCTCATGTTGTCTCCCCCCTAACTTTTTCCCAATAAACACCCCTTGGATTTCTGTTAACAGGTATATGACTTACCAGTAACACAGGTTACCCTTTTAAGCATATTTTGCATTCTGAATCTTGAACCCACGGTAGAATATAGGTGCTAAAATTAAAACGCTGTTTTTCCACTGTCGGACTTCATTTAGGGCAAAGAGACTAATACCCACGTCAGTACTGTTGGAGCAAGGTTATTAAAAAAAGACAAATTTCTCCTCATCACAAATTGTGACTTGATGAGAAGACATTTTTAAAGGTTGTATTTTGGATTATTTTATTTTATTTCTAGTATCGATGCATTTAACGTGCTCTCACAGTATTTATAGCTTCTGCCCCATGACCCTCCCCAAAAACCATCCGTGCAGCGGGAGTTTTCTTTTGCACTAGCTTCACAAAACCCTCCTAAGTACAGGGCACAGGGCTGGTTACCCCAAGCGTGCTGAGCAGTCCTCAGGACCTGCTGCAGTCCACACTGAAGCATCACTGCAGGTTCAACCAGCTGCTCTGCACGCGTAGGGGACCGACGCCAACACACGCTCACCTCTGGAGGAGTTTGCTCACAGTGTCTGAACACGAAGTAGACTCCTAATTATACCTCAAGAAGCCCAGCTCAACCACAGAGACCGAGTTGAAAGCTCGAAGGTCAGCAGCTCCCACTCCCACCTTTCGCACGGTCTCCAGTTCCTTCTGCTTGTTCTCATTGGCCGTCTGCAGCTCTTTCATCTGCCGCTCCAGCTCTTCTTGCTCGGCTAACAGCTTCTGGCGCAGTTCTTTCCGTTTCTGGCGTGCCTCTTTGTGGGGTGGAGGGCTCCCTGCTCTCAGCAGGCTCACGGTGGTCTGTATGGCTGGAAAGGAGAGAACGCCAGTGAAATGCAACGCTAAACTTACTGGGTAGCCTTTAGTGAATGAACTTGTGGTGGTTGTTTTGTTGTTTGAGGTGTTTTTAAATGCACTTTTACATCAGAAATAGCTGTTGTCAGTTCTGATTCTCAACAGGCCAGCTGTCAACACAAACCAAAAGTGAAAGACACTTGGCTTTCAGTGCTGGCCGTGTGCCACAAGGGTAAGGTCCAGCAGCTCCAGCGCGTGTTGTCAATTCCAATATTGATTCCTCGCGGGCAGCGAACACACAAGTTATTTCTATGCCTAGCTGCAAAAAAACCTCCACTGCTTCAAGATTTCTTACTACCTAGATTCATGGACTCTAATCAAGCAGTAAGATGTTATCTAACATATACCACACTTACTTCCCTAGAACCAACCTTAAACAGATGATTTTGATGTTTTATTCACCTACTACGACTGTGAAAAAAAGATCTCCTTTTGGAACTAAGCAATCATTTGTCATACACCAGACTTTGGTGCAATTGAACACACACTTTAGGTAAAGAGGGGAGTGCAAGCGAAAGCTCACAGCTCCAACTAGTTAAATGCTGTACATGCTTCAATGGCATTGGCAGCAGTGGGTTTGCAAAGGCTTCTACCTCACTCCGCAAAAGATGCATGTAACTATCTCTGAGCACAGATCTGGGAAGGTCTCACAGCAGCACCTGTGCTGTGGAAACAGAAAAGGAAGCCCCAATTGCCAGCCTTGTCCTCAACTCACAAACAACACTCGTATCCATTTCATTTTGGCTAAGGCTGCCTAAACTGAGGCACCTGAATGACAGAAACTGATTCCCCTTACGTGGATCTTCAGTACTTCCTGAGTCTCAGGCTCCTTAGAGATCCTTTCCACGTGCCCACAACAGACACCCCATAAGCCACAAGACCAAGGAATTCAGATTTGAGTAAAGCACGGTTGGAAGAATTTAGTTTACCTTGACTTTTACGTAACTAAGATTTTTTGAAACCTCACCTTGAATCCACTCCTGCTTCTTCTTTTTATCTGAGGCACTGATCTCAAAGCTTTTATCAAGACATTTGATGAGAAAAAGGCATTTCTTTCCATCTTTGTCGGGCAAAGCCTAGAATGGGTAACAGAGGGTTAGCCTTACAAACACTGAAATCGAAGTTACATTGTCGAGCCCCAGTAGGCAGTTACTTGTTACAGAGCTACAAATACCAGTACTAAGAATCTTTATTAAAAAGATTATTTAATAATTGTTTTTATGTGAAGTAAAAACAAAAATAAAATCCATTAACAAAAGATATCCAGAGTCCACCCCGCACTCAAAATAAGTATTAATTCTTATCTTTAGAGATATTCATTGGTTTTGGTGTGGTGTTCTGGGTTTCTTACCTCTACACAGCAGTTGCCATCCAGTATGATGTCTCCTTTCTTGTCCTTTAAATCTTCACTTACATAGTAGGAAATAATATTGGGTTTCAGCACAAACCATCGTTCCGTCCAATTTTTCCTTTTGTGACCTTTTTTCAGCATATAACCCTGTAAAAAGCAAGGGATCAGCTGAAATGCCTGTCCTCTGTTAACTGCCTGGTCTTTTGGTTATGTGGCTTAAATGCCCAATGGAGCACACAGAAAAGTTAGCACGAGGCCCTGGATACTTCACTACGCACTTGGATACAAGTGTGGACAAAATTTTGGATGCAAGCAAACAAATAAACGTGCTGTGGCAAAATTTAAGTCATGGTTGTCTTTCTGTACAAGTCTGAGGGGAGAAAAAAAACAACCCACAGGACAGTTGTAGAAGCTCTTTTGTTTAAAAAATAAAAAAGCAAAGCAAACAAAAAAAAGAATCAAACCCCTACAGACCCAACTTATCTGCGCTCAGCTTTCCTAGCCAGTTAGACACGACCAGAGCCAAGGCCGTGCCTATTCCCCTGGGTGACACCACTCCCTTGCTCCAGAACAGGAATGCGCAGAGAAGCAGCTTCGTTTGCCGCCTCTGTACTCAGGTCCAAGGTCTGGGTGGTCGCAAGGGTGTGCGAAGGACTCCTGCACCTTCACTCCTTCATGCCTCACACAATCTAAGTCATAACCAAGTGTTCTTCCCCTTCCTGACATACTGAATTTGCTTTCAAAGCCAAGTCAGGTTGATATTTTCCCCTCAAATCTCTGCAAACTCTTTCTCTATTACTTCTGTGTATCGGCTGCTTCTTACCTTCCAAGANAGGTCCCTGTCTCTGCTGAGGCCTCCAGAGCTGGGCAGTGGCAGAATCGCCTCCCATGACCTGCTGGCCACGCTTCTTTTGATGCAGCCCAGCTTGCGGCTTTCTGAGCTGTGAGCACACATCGCCAGCTCATGTCCTGCTTTTCATCCACCAGCACCCCCAAGTCCTTCTCCACAGGGCTGCTCTTAAAGCCTTCATCCCCCAGCCTCTCTTGATACCAGGGATTGCACCAACCCAGGTGCAGGACCTTGCACTTGGCAAGTGCAGAGGAGAAACCCAGGATAAGTGTACAATAAAAAGCATTTTGGCTGTGATATGGTCTGTCATTGCTGAATACCTTGAGTAATCATATATGGCAATAAAGAGCACAATTCAGTGAGCCAACAAGGTAACAGGGTACAGGCTGTGACCAAACCAGGCACCTCTAAGTCACACGGGGAACTCCATTTTCCATTAAGGCAGTGACTGTCCAGGAGGCACTGGGCCAAAACTCGACAGAAACTATTTTTAAGTGTCAAGGAATCATTCAAAGGCACTCAGACATCCTTGAGAAAGGGGCCCAGCCACTGAGAGAGGAAAGAAAGGAGACGGAGAAAAAAAACCCCTTTTTTAAAAAAAATTAAAAGTAGGAGGAAGGGGGATGAGAGAGACACAGTGCAGTATCAGAACTGAAAAGAAATCCAATTTCCTCACAAGTTTCAAGTGGGAGAACTGACTTGACACTGGTTATTTTATTTTCATGTTATTAAACAGCACAATTACTTCATTTTGCCCTCAACTGACTCTGTGTGTGTCCAGCTCTCACCTCCAACAAGCAACCAGCAGTTAATAAAAATAGACTTTTGCATTGTTCTGTGGCTATTCCAAAATCGTTTCCTGTGCCGAGGCCTTTTGATCATTTCTTCAGAACAGCTTAGGAAAGCCTGCCAAGAAAGCTTTTGTTTCTCTCCTCACCAAGAAGCCAAGATATCAAAGATGAAAAAAAAATCCTCTGTCAGGTAAAAGTCAATTTTCAGTAGCTCTCTAGGTAAGCTCTGCTGTGACCCCTTCAGGTCCCGGTGATATTTATACTTCCCATGAAAGAAATGCAGTTTTTAAAGTCATTCCTGAAGTGATTATCCAACCACTGGAAATCTGAAGAAACTGAAGACTGGCAGAAGTTTGCTAAGAACACAGAGGTCAGCATGAGTTCTTGTGTTCGAGCCCAGGTAAGCTGCCAGTCACACAGCCTGCTAAGCGGAACAAGAAAGGAGAGAGCTCTGGAGCTCTTCCACACCTTTTTGCCCTGTTGAAGTGGGGCAACTTACAAGCAGACCTTTCAGCAATTCCTTTGTCCACACCCCCTTGCTCGAATACAGAGATTATCACCAGCACAGTTTCTCTTTCATAAAAATAAGCTTCTATTAAAGAAGTAATTCACCTCATTTCCCCTGCTCATCGTCCTTCAGGTCAAGAAATTTCAGTAGAAGCTGAACATTTTCTGATTACGCAGTAAATTTTTCTACTCCAAAGCATCAGTTCGCTGTGATTCTTACCTGTTTGAGTACATCTAATATGAGCTCATTAAAGACTTCATTGATTGCCATGGACACCGTCTGTCGGTCCATCCCTTTGCTAAACTGCCCGCTTCCGATGAGATCAATCAGCTCCCACGCAGAAAGCCCTTCTCGACTGGTGTTGAGCGCAATCTTGTAATGGTCAAACTGCTCTTGCTGCCAGCCTGCTCCCATTGCTTCCGTGAGTTTTTTAAGTAAATATTCAATCTGTACAGAAACACAAGCAGGAATTCATCATTTTCAGCAGGCACGGAAATCAAGTGTTTCAGAGCTGTGAAGTGCACTTCTCTAGAGACAACCATTACAGCTCCGTTCCTACGTTCACGTGTAGGCCCCTAAACGTAGGTGGTTTAATTAGCAAAGATTCCAGGCTCCTGTCTCAGATGAACTTTTGACTGCCAAGCCCATCCTGCAGCTCCTCTCTTCATCGTAAAGAAACACAGAATTTAACCTGACAGCCTCTTTTCATATTTCAGATTCCTACAGAACACATGGGACCTTCCCTCTAACAGCTCCCAAACTGCGGTCACTGCAGGGTGAGAAAGCGCAGACGTTTCAAAAAGTATTCTTGCAAGATAAAGAACAAACAAATTAGAAAAAAAAATAAGAAGAAAATAATGAGTTTGGACAAGAAGTGAAATGCCAAACTACCAAGGTATGATCACACATCTCGATCTTCACCTGACTTCTCCTCTCCAGCCCTCAGGCACTCTGTCACTGGACACAATCTTGGCAGATGTAATAAGAGAATTAAAAGAACAAATCTTTCACGTTTGCTTTTATTGTTTCCAAAATAAGCTCTGCTTTTCCTTTGATGCTTTTCACCATTCTGCAAGCATTAGCACACATGGAGTAATAACACTAATAACGCTAGTCAAAATAAACACAAGAGTGAAAAAGGAGAGAAGGCTGCGTTTCTTCTTTTGTCCATTTTTTATGTTGTTTTAACTCATCATTGTTGACTCTTTAAACAGCTGAATGTGGAAATAGCATCGATTTCCTGAAGTGTTGCTTTTCTGAAGGTTAGTCCTTCAGGACAGTCTGCTCCACTTGCAGTTTGCTTATTTGAGGAGCGGGGTGGTTTTTTTACAAATACTGAGTGACTGAGGAATCCTATCATCAAAAATGACTAAGGTGTACAGCATGAACACACCTCATCGAAAAGCAGTGGAAACAAAATGCTTTCCAGGACTTTAGGTTTCCAATCACCAATGCTGCTTTGCCTCTGTTCCTCAGCACTGCTTGAAAACACAATGTCACTTCTCCTACAGTTAAGAAAAATCCCAGCCGAGAGAGCCAGGGGATGTTTCATCACAGGATAAATTAACTTTTCAGCTACAGCTCAGAGTCACTTTTCTAATAGGCTTTTGAGCACCCAGCAGTCTCTACGTAAGAGACCTGAGAGTACAAAGAAATAAAGAAGTGGTTTTTTCACCACATATTTCACCACAAGGACTCCCTGGCACCAAGGTTCTGATGCACCCTCCATGCTAATTTTGTGGNTGCCCCGTTCACCACTGCTCACGTTCACGCTGCTCACCAGAACACATCGTAGAACTGCACTTTGCTGGGGTCCCACGTGTAGCACCGAAGTTAATAAATGATAGCTAGGAAATTTTAGTGTGCCCTCCCGAGCAGCCAACGCACAACTTTTATTAGATTTCTATAAAGTTCAGTAACTAATTCCTTTAAAAATCCTTAAACTACGCTTTGCTGATTTTCACTCTCCAAAATCCTTAAATTAAAAAACTAATCGGAGGCTTCTGAGCATCAGCTCCCACAAATCCTCAGCATTCAGTTAAAGGCAGGAAGCAGCTTACTTCCTACTCCACACAAGCTTTATAGAAAAAAAAAACCCACAAAACACAACGACGCAAAAAAGCCTTTCACAGCAAGCAAGAACAGTAGCACTGGGAACTGGTTTCAAAACAAACCTCCTGAAACCTGGATTTGCTGAGGTGAAATGAGCTCTGGCATCAATGCAGGAGTAGTATCTTTTCTCTGTGCTCAAAATATTCTGCCGCTCAGCTCAGTCCCTCTGAGCAGCACCACTTCTGAACTACGATCCTGTACTTCAGCTGAAAGGAAAGCTGAAATAACTCAGGCTTAATTAGGTGGATAACATACCTGCCAAAATGCTAGACAGTAATTAAAAAAAAATCATTAAAAACTTAATGAATGTTAACTTTAAAATGCATTCTTCCGAGATTTCACAATGTACTCTAACTGCTTGAGGCACGCAGCTCTCAAATTCCTTTAGTTAATTGTCTCAAAGTACCTGGACTCACAAGTACTTGCAGACAAAGAAAGGTACACAAACCAAAAAAACCCCCACACTGAACAGGTATTTTCACTTATTTTGCTCGAGCCATATGAACAAAACGTCCATCAAACTAATGGTCTGGAAAAGAAGCAGTGCAAAACTCTTGGCTAGTACAGGTTACCCTGTAATGCACTAAAAACGTCGACATGTCCTTTCCTTCAATGTCATTCGTACACATTTCACCTTAGTTTGATTATTAGAACATATTTAAATATTTAAGTCTGCTAACCCCCCAACTACAACTCACTAACACGACCACAAATATCCTATAATTCCATTCAGGTACATAAAATATCTCATTATTTTGAAACAAATTACTTCTCAACTGAAAAAGGACCTGTACCTATTACAATTTAATTTCTAAACTAAGAACAAACCCAAGCTTTATCTTGCATTCAGATAAGTGCGCGGCTCACTAAATTCCCCAGAAAAAATTTATCCAACCTATCTGTTCAATAGCAACAGTGAGTGTTGTGGTGACACATAAATATGGAACAGGGCGAGGTGAAGATAAAAGAAATAACTGGGATCAGTGTGGAAGTAAATGAGAGACCTTCATTATACGCTCAAATGAGGAACCTCTGAGAGCAAACAACATTTCCCCTCCTCCACAAAGAGACGTGTCAAGTCAGCAAATAACTGACAAATTAAGTCTACTGGTTCAAACTTCATCAAGTCTTGGGGTTGAAAAGCAGAGTGTCAAAAAGCAAACGTGAAGCAACGTTCGCTGCTGTTGTGACTGGACCTTACCTTTGGATACGGACATAAAAACATTGGGAGGGGGTTGTTGCTAACACCACATAGGCCAGTATGGACCAGCTGGCTTCACAGTATGAAAAAGAGCTGCTCAAACCAACAGAAACTCTTCAGTGAGAATTTTGCCAGGAGAAAGCAAAAAAATAATATAAAGAATAGAGGCTCTTTAACATGAGCTACACAGCCTGTTTGGTATCTTCTTTTAGAGGACATGCTCTCTTCCCATGTTCCAATATCTCTTTGTTTTACTTTTCCAGGTATTCCTGGCACTCTCCTCTGAGGGAACAATGTAGCATAGACGTTTCACATATTTTTGTGATTTATAAGTGGGTCTCTTAGTAGATGAAAAATGAAAAATAATGTAAAGGAGGCCTTTGTGCCCAGCAGAGCATGGCACACAAGGCTGTTCTGGTTCGTACTATTCAAATAAGGTTTGTGATCTTAACAGAGCAGGTGTAAAAAGCCCACCCCCATTGTACAAAATTCGGTGGAAGTGTATCTTACTGGGCAGGTGACATGAAAACAGTCATATCCCCTTTCACAGTCATCATCAGTTTTGTTTTTTTTTCACTCTATCACTTACTTTTAAATGAAATATTTGTTTCTTCTTTTCCACCAACAAAACTGTGTTCATTATCCAGCGGAAGCCACTATCTTCTTTCTTTTTTTCAGAAATTAAATTAGCATGAAGTAGTATAATAAAGGTCAACTCAAATTGTAAGGACAACCTGCTGCATAAGCTGAAAACTGTCTTATTTTCAGTAGCAATCAAGGAAATGAGCAGTGAAATGGAAAGAACCGATGCAAGTTGCGACTAGAAATGTTTCTAACCATCATCCTCACTTGTAGAGATCACGGGTCAGTCCAAACCCCACACGAGCAGCTTTCATTCTAGTTGTAGCAGTTTTGATTTTATTTCTGGATGGCCAAGGTTCAATTCCCAGTATCAGTTTCTGATACTAGAATGCAGAACAAGGAAGCAAACGTGGCCACAAAAACACTTTTTTCTGCAAGAAATGCCTCCAGAAGAGGCAGGTAAGGAGCACAGGCCAGATGCTGCCTCTGCCTTTCAGTCTGGCCTCTGCTAAACAAGCAACATCTGTCCCTTGTGTCATCTCTCCAGTGCTTCCAAACTCCCTCTTTGCAACTCCCAAGCAGGTCTCAAAGGGCAGCTCCTCCAAGAAGCCTTCTCCTCACCACATGAAGTTTTATCAACACATTCATTGCAGACCTAAGAAGTTCTCATCTTCTCAAGATGGGAAGCAAAAATCTTCAAGGGATTACCCTTCCAGCCTGAAAGTATGAGCCAAGTTTCCTAGTTATTTATAAAGTGGAAACAAAATCTCCGAAACTCAAAAGCCAACAAGGTGGAAGGGAGGGAGCAGGGGAAACAGCTGGACCTCACACAAAGGACTCCAAGCCAGAAACTGCAGTAAATTGTGTGTTGCGATCTTGGCCAACTATAAGAGCAACAGAGAGGGTGGGAAGGAAAGCTTGCTCACGGGCTGGGAAGCTGTAGTCACCCATGAGAGGTTTACATGGCTCTCACCAAAACAGGAACATCACAGCAGCGATGCTTCCATCACCCTCTGCTCTGGCCTTCATTTGGCAAAAATCCCCTCCCTTTACACATGGCGTGCAAGCTACTCTGTAATTAAATGACAGGATATAATATAAAGTGCTAAAGACTAAATATATAACCAAGCTTTATTAAGAACTAGAAGGATAAAGAGTAAATGGAAGGACAATTAACTTTACCACATACTGGTATAATTTTGAATAATATTGAAAAGTTATTTTCAAGTAGAAGTTCTGAGCTCTAAGACCAAAAAAAAACCCCCCAAACCAAAAAACAATACAAAAAACCCCACAACAACAAAAAACTTTGCAAATCTGGAGTTTAAATTTAACATAAAAACCCCCAGGCATAAGAACTTAAAAGGCAGATAGGAAAGGTCACAGAGAGAGAAAGCAAAACCGACCAAAACTGAGACTTTGCAACTGTTCTGGGAATTTTTTGTAAAAGGGTAAATGAGTAAATGTGGAATTTTTGAGAAGCACAGAGAACCTGAGGAGGATGAACACAAACCAGCAGGCAGCATTCCTCCACCGGCTGATTACATTACCTGTGTGGGCTAAGGCAAAAGCTTAGAGTGAATACAGGTATTGTATAGATAAGAACAGAGCAGCCTTTCTTTGTCAGGCTCTAGAAGCTTTCTTTAAACAGTATTGCACAATTTAAATCTTGCTGGAATCAAGGAGATGCAGACACAGATTCCCCCCTTAGGATTTTAAAAATAATCTAACTAGCAGAGCAACATGGGTTAACTCTGGATGTTAAGGATGGGAAGGAAAGCAAATAGCAGCAGCTAAGAAATCTGGAAGACCTCTCCTGGGCTCGGAGCCGACTTGGCAGCCTGTCTGCCGACAAATGGACACATTTTGCCATTATCCAGCATCAGGTACAGAAGGCAGCAGGAATCTAGGGGCTTGCTTGGTGGAGGGAGAGAAAGCGAGCAACGCTGACACCCCAGAGCTGGCAGGTCTGAAGATTTTAACCATGCCAACAAATAAGCAGATGTGAATTAGCTACCCTCAGGTAAGCCAGGCTGCACAGTGCGCAACACAACGACAAACCGGAGACATGGATTTGAGTCCCAGTTTTGAGATTTATAAGCAACTCTGACCTTCTACCAAAAGCCAACCTTGGCACCATTAAGAAAGGAGCTGTCCTAGCTTTTATAAATGTGATACTCCTCTCCCAGAAGTGACAAAATAAACCCCAGAAAAACAAGGAAGAAGAGTATGCTGTTTCTCATGGGAATACAACATGCCAGGTAGGGCCCTGTCATCACAAGTCTGGCAAAAACAGAAACACTGCACAGAGAGAAAGTCTCCTGCTAAAAAGTGAGTGGTAAGGTAAAACTGAGCAGTTTATTTTGACAGTGGAGCTATCCTCTACGGCTTGGCACAAAAGTGTGGAGTCCAACAGCTACAACGTAGTGGCACATAAATCAGACTGGTTTGATCCCTGACTGTAATAAATATCTGCAAGTTGTAGAAATCAGCACACCAGTGGTGAACTGCAAAACGCCTGGGCTTTCTGTATACAGTTTTGCAAAAGAGTATTTATGGCTACAGCTCTGATCTTCCTGCTTCTTCCCTTGCCCCTCCCCAAGAGAAGAACAGTAGAGATACCAAAATCTTGCTTTAGGGTTAAAATACCTGTTTAAGCATTGCCCATACTTGTTCATAAGCTTAAAGTATGAAGAGATCTCTGGTATTATTCCTTAAACCACCTCGAGTCAGAATGTTCAGGTGGTGGCTGCTTTTGATCAGAAACAGACATCATCAGAAGAGTTCGTACTTCTCCTTTTCATCAGGAGAGTGACATGAGACTGAAGACTCATCTTGCAAGTCACAGTAACGCAGAGCAGAGGGGAGAGGTTTTGCACAGTTAATGAGTACAACAGTGCGAATCTGAAAACAATTTTAATCCCATATTAACGAACGCAGTGATTAAAGATCATGTACAGGAACTGCTCATGAGTGAAGTAAGAACCTCAACAGCTCCGAGTGTTGATACTGGAGGGGGTCTCTCCAGCACCAGTCAGTCCTCACAGAAAGCAAAATAAGCTCTTTACTGTGGGGCATGCTGTGTTTAGTGCAGGCTGTTTAAATGGCAGACATGCAGAGCCAGCAGTATCTAAAGTAGCCTGTGGGAATACCTGCGTATGAACCCTGAAAGACAAAGAAAAGCACCCGAGGCCTTCTATTACTAAAAGAAGGGAATAAAAGTTTTATATTAAACCATTTTTTCCCCCTCAAATCTCTAGAGAGTAGCAAACATTAACACAGTTCAACTTGGACATCAAGCAAACTGATTAGTTAAACCGCTTAAGTTTTTGTTTCTTACCTCCTCAGGCACAATGATTAAAGGGTATTTGTCCTCTGATAAGAAGTTAAAAATAACCCACACTTTAAATGCGTCTTCATCGCTAATCAGCAAAGGACTTTTCGAGAGGTTCTTTTTAGCACAGAGAGTCCAGCACATCCTGTTGAATTCAACTTTGTCAAAGTTTCCTTGAACCTAAAATGAAAAAATTGAACAAAACAAAATTAATATGTACGAATGGCACAGAATAACAGACAGGCAGACACACAAAGTTTAACAGGCCAAGTCATGCAAAAAGCACTAAGAACATTCTAGCTCGCAAGAAATGTCAAGGCTGAAAAAGAGCACTGTAGCAGCAGAGTCTGACTTCCTGCACGGGGTCAGCTAAGGAATTTCTTCCAGCAAAATCTACATCCAACTTCCAATTTCTGCTTGAGTTAATAACAAACACCCTGACTTCATGTCAAGGAGGCTCTGCCACATTCTGTGCTTCCTCTAGCACATTAGCTTCAGCTTCCAAACCATCTTCCTAACTGAGTGCCTCGGATTTTATACAGTAAACGTGGAAACCACTATAGGCAAAAGTGCACGTGGATATGCTAAAAGCAACATTGGAACAATAGCTGGGAAAGACCTTTAATATTTTCCTGAAGTGTTTTATTCCAATGTAACTCTTGGAGGATATTCATAAACACGTAACCATTTTTTGCCAAACGCGAATCCACGCAAAACCTTCCCTTTTTCTCAGACTTGCAAAATCTTCACCTTGCTGATTAAAAAAAATCCTCACTTTTGTTATCCTTTATCAGACCAAGCAACTGTACGTACCCATCTGTGAACTATTTACATAAGCGAACGCTTTCATTTCCTCTATTTTCTTTTTAAACCCCCATTTAGAGATGAAGTCGATCTCCCCGCAGCTTGGCAATGCTATTTCTTTGGCAACATGTAACTGATAAAGGCACGTACTGCACTGGCATGGAAGTCCCTTGAGATTTTGGGACACGTGCGTCTTACAGGTTCTTGCACCTCTTGTGGTAACACCACTAGGAAAGTTCAGTGACCTTTTCTTCGGGTAAAGGCCAAACCATGCATCTTAGATGCTTCAAGGACACCGCTGCAAACTGTAAGATTTCCTACCCAGTCTGGTAAGCTGTTAAATATAGTGGGGAGTGAGCCACAGTGGCTAAGTCTAAGACAGACTAAGGAAGTGGATGGACTGATGTGGGTGGGGAAATTAAAAAAGAAAGAAAGAAAGAAAGAAAAAAATAGACAGCAGTCAACAGGAAACCAACCCTCTGCCAAGAAGCACTTTGCAGTAGTTTCCAGGACTAAAAGTAAGACTATGAATGAAAGCCACAGACTTTGGATGCTTGCAGAGCAGGCCACCGACGTAAGTGACAATGCTGGAGGCTGGCTACAGGCTACTGCTGTCCTTTGAAGAAGGTGGAAGCTGTAGGAGCTATAGGTGCTGTAAGCCACGAGCTCAGCACCCTGGCTGTTCACACAAGAAACACGGGTCTTAAATGAAGTACCAGCTAAGTCAAGGAACACCCTTTGGAAGAAGGGCTAGAATCTAGCCAGGTTTCCTTCTCCTTTCTTCAATTCGCTGGCACCTTGTCCCTTGGCTACTTCTGCCTGTGCTTATTCCTGTCTGTCCTCCCCACCCTGCCCAGTGAAGACTGACTTCTCTAAACCAGCTTCACCCACCCAGATGATGAGGGTTGGAAATGTTCTAGTGGTTATGCTACTCCTGAGGAAGATGCCAAGGGAGTGGGAAATCT
>WEIS01008565.1:0-17929 GCA_013389965.1 Todus mexicanus | reverse complement strand
TTACCTCCTATGAAGCCATCCAGACTTCCCACTACAACATCACGAAGAACTTTTTTTGTTGATTGTCTTATCAACTGCCAATACCTGGAGGACAACCTGTTCCAGCTGCGTAGTGATTGGACCTTCAGTTCTTGTGACTTTATAATGTCACAAGAATTGACCCTTTGGATGCTCCTTGCAAAATTAGTGAGATGCCTTGTTGAATTTCTAAGCTTTACTGAATGAGCTATGTTGCATCCAGGTCACCATAACACTTGAAAACAAAATCACAAAAAGGGCAGGCATAGTTCCTCCAGCATATGAATTCATCTATTCTACATCTTGCTCTCTAAAGTATGACTAAATAATTGATTTTTCATGATGAAAGGAATGCGCCTTCCTATAGAGCTCTGGCCTGGGACCTGNCATGATGAAAGGAATGCGCCTTCCTATAGAGCTCTGGACTGGGACCTGGGCTATAACACATTGATAACTGACTTGGAAAGATGGAGGAGTGAACATTCTGGTGACAATTTAACCGCTAGTAGAACATTACCTAGGACAGCCAAAACTAAAGACTGATCCAGACTTGTAGAAGTATCTCTCAGCAACTTGGTAATAAAATGGCTGAAGAGACAAGGTGCTGACAAAAGAAAACATTGCATAGGTGGGGGGAAGGGAGGTGAAAACAATACCCCAAAGCAGTAACACAGTATGTGACTCTAAATAATGTATTATCACTTAGCAAAGTGAGAAAGTCAGTATGGACAGTAAACAACTCAAAGATTAGGTGAGGAATAGAAAAAGCACCCCTGATTTGTGAATACTTCACAGCGTTTGATCTCAAACATGACATTACAGAATAGCATACAGAAAAATAATGGCAAGTAGCATTCTGGGATGCTTTCTGAAAAATTAGAGTAGATAGGATTCCTTTGATTAGGAAAGGAAAGCTTGAGGGAGGATGTGGGGAGTCTGCAAAAAACAGTCCTTAACATGGAAAGATCAACTGGGAATAAATAGCCATCATTTCTCATGCTACATCAATTAGGGAGCTACTTGTAAAATCACAAAACAGCAGGTATATAGAAATATGTATTTCTGTCCATGGTTCCTACTTAATCAAAACAGGCTTGTGTACTACATTTGGATGTTAAAACTGTGTGTGGGTTCAGAAAGAGATTGGAGAAAATTCAGGCAAGAAATGCCCTATTGCTAGAAACAGTAAGAGCACAGTGAGGAAAGCTTCATTTGGTTGCTCCAGCCTTATGCTTTTTTTTTCTTCTTTCCAAACATCTGCAGGAGATAGGATGTAAGCCTAGGTGCTTCCACCGAGCACAGCCAGTGCTGCGCTCTGATGGACTGACGGAACGGCCCAGCAGTAGCAAAACCAAGAACTGGAACACAGGAACTCTTGTTCTACTCTGATCAAAGCTAAGCAGATCACAGAATATTTTGGTTTTCAACCCTGCCAAACATACTGGCAAATTTCCTTACTCTAGCAATATTCCTAGCCAGAGAAACTGAGTATTTCTAGTACAAGTTGTGGCAATCCCTACGAGGCAATGAAGGCATGTTAAGCCAGCAGAAATATATATTTACACACAGAAATTGTTAGTAGTACTGCTCTTCTTTTCCCCAGTGACAGCTCCATTGCAACAGTCTTGGAAAACACATACACACACACACACACACAGAAACAATCAATAGATGCACTTAGAAAGCCTGTTATACCATGTTGTGCTTCACAGATTTTGATAATATCAATCATAATTGAGTTAGATATAATCCATCTGACTTTCAGTATGCTGGGGTCAGCCGGGGACGCAATGCCTCACTTCACATCAATTACCACATGTAGTAAGGTGGTGGTAAGCAATTCCATTTGATAGTTTGCAGCTATAAATAATTATATGGCAATAGCAGTAAAGTTGGCTCTTGGGCACAATACAGAATCATGAATTTTCATTTACTTATATCTCAGACGCTGTTACTGGTTTGAAATGCGAACCCTGATTAGGTATATCGGTCTTTATATTAATACAGTTAATATGAATAGTTATATTAATACAGCTGTTAGATGCTTTCGAATAAACATTTTATGCTTTCTCTTATTTCTTAAGAATATTTTCAATACAAATATGACATACGTAAGGTCTGATTAGAAATCACTATGAAGAAGCAAACCTGGTCTCATGCTCCTTTAGTATCATGTTCCATCTTACTTTCCACTTACGGTTTGTCCCATCCAAGTTTCTGCGGGATTTCAGTAAGATGTTTTTTACATGTTGTCTAATTAATTCTCAGCAATTTGAAAACATACAGAGTAAAGCAGGTTCATTAATTGGAAGAGGAGTGCAGAAAAGTTGCAAAAAAAAAAAAATAATATCAAAATTCAGTTTTTTTACTTCCTTGCTTTGCCTGGATACCTGTTCCTTTTTAAATGTTGTTATTTATGACACTCTGTGTTTTAAGAACATCAGTCAACAGAGACAGAGTGGACATGGAAATGAAGTCAGGTTAGGAATAAGGTAGGAGCATGGGAAGGAGTTTAGCTGATTTAAATTTTAAAATCAGGAAAGAACCAGTCTGAGGGACACCTAAGGAAGGCTGGATAAGTACAAGAAGAACAGGATGATGATGAGGAGAACCAGAAGTACAAAAGCCCAATTTTCCTAAAACATATGAAGAAGATGTCACCTGTGGCCTACAAAGCACAATACAATTCACCCGAAGTTTTAAAAGCAATATAGAAGTGGGGGCTCTGAAGAGTGAAGATTCAAGATAATCTTAGAACTGGGTAACTCATTCACCTTTAAAACTCATCCACTTGGAGAAATTCTGTAGTCAAACCTTTTCCAAAAGGTGGTAAGTGTTTGGAGGAGTCTCCATGTCCACTCCAACACATGTGATAGGGACAAGAAATTAAATACGCCAATAAAGACACATTTTTGGATGCTTTTCTAGATTTGAACTGTACAGGAAATTCATATAAACAAAGCTTTTACAGACTAAGAATTTGATTCAAAAGGAGCAAAGAATCACAGCCTCCCAGTACTTGTCCACTGGGAACAGATATTCTTGACACTTAGAAAAATTAAGCTTTATACTATCTTAGGGAGAGTATCTTGTTGAAATAACGCTGAGACTCTCTGCAGAACTAACATGCTGTGGTTCAATGATTCTTTTCTTATCAGATGGTAGAAGAGGCTGTGAAAGTGAAACACATCTGGTCTGTGGTCATTTGTTCACGTTCGTGTATTTCTAGCAAGAAGAAACCAATCGCAGCTTGTCATGTACCCTATTCCACCACTGGTCACAGAATGACTACAGGAACATGCCACGTTGTATTCTAGAGATTTCTGTGGTGGAGCAGGGCCAAACTTCACTGGTAAGCGTACTTCCAGCAGCGAGCATGCCACAAGCAGGTATTGCGGATCACTCTCAAGGGATGCTACTAGCAGATAGTACAAAGATGCTGGGGCTGGAGATGCTGTACAGGAAACAAGGCAGGGAAAAACAGTGCTGGGGCAGTGCTGGGGATCAAATCCATGAGTGCTGATGTGAAACGGGGTGAACATGGCTATCCAACATTAGGAGTGATTTAACAGTCAGGAAGAGAAAAAAGATGCCTCATCAGTCAAATGTTGCCATAGGATCTAGATTTTAGGGAAGAATCTTTTTCACCTTGACCTGAAGACCAATTGTGAAAACTATTAACATTTGGAATAGTAAAGAAAAACAAAAAATGTTCAGTAACCTGAGAAAAAATGAATCTGGAAAAAAGTCTTCTAACCAGGAGGAAGATTAAATGCATTAATGATGTCATAGATATTTGAACAAGAGTTAATGATTTAAAGGAAAGGCAGATTACATGTGTCAAAGGAATGCCAAGTTATCACCACTAGATGAATCACTAAAACCTATTTGAATAAAAAAGCAAGATTTGTTGTACGATCAGGTATGAACTGTATCCTTAATTATGATTTGATAGGATGGATCTAATTTTAGTAATGCAACCTGTGTAAAAATTATGCATCTATGGCTTTGGGAAGCCCGGGTCGCAGCCCATAGAACAGCATCTTGCTGATCAGAGAACTGGTATTTAGCAGCATGAATTGAACTGCAATCAACAAGGAGCCTGATTTGTGTTCTAAATTGGTGTTTAGCAGCATGATCTGAACTGCAATCAAGGGAGAACTCGTAGCATTTTCTAGGGGGAGCAAATGGATAGTTTCCAATCTCATTACACAAAATATTTGTAGCCGTTTAAATTAGATTGGAAAAGATCCCAAATTATTTTAGCATCGGATCTGTAGAAAGCGAACTTTTTGAATGTGTTTCAGAGTAGAAACCTGCAGAAATGTAAAGGTTCTAGTAAAAGATTTACTCTGAGTCTGCTTTTTATAATTTTTTTACATTGTAAAAGGAAAAAAAAAGTCTGAAAAGCCATTGCAATATAACAAGTAGGTATTTTGTGTCTGTTTAGTTTTCACTCTGTTCTTCTGTGAATTTCTCTGCCCTGTAACATGCTGCAACATCTGCATGGAGTTCTTGGGTTTTTTTCAGCAAGCTATAATGGTTTCCATACAAATTGTGACACATCTAGATAAAAAAGGTGTATTGCCTTGTGTTGTAGGTCACTTGCCTCATGTCACTGCTCAGACGGCTAAAGAGCACAGCATAAAGGAAGATTCCCTACGCATAAGTACTATTAAAGATTTTGGTGGTCTTGCCATGAACCTCATGCCCTGTGCATCACCCCAGTCGGCACTCACTGTTTTTCCCTGTAATTATGTCATCAATCTGATATTATACCCTAAAGCTGGTATTTCACAATATTCTCACAACTGAGTATTTTAAGAACCACCTCCCATGCTGGTTTTATACATTTTATGTTTGTCTCCTGTGTTTCTTCTTCTCCTAACTCAATCACAGCCAACGGTCAATTTGAAGACCTGGCTACCCAGCCTGTTGCCACACCTCTGCATATTCATGAGTAAAATCTTTCCATATCCACATGGCAAACCTTTCAAACTGTCATAAGGAAGAAATAATCACCTTTTCTTTAAAATCTAACAAAGCCCACCAGAGCTGTGTTCTTTGTAGAATAGTTAACATTGTCACTAGTAATCAATTTATTTTACTGGTAAAGACAGTATTCTCATGACAAGTCAAAGACCTTTGGAAACAGTACATCTGTGCCTGCTATTTAAGCACACACAGACACAAAGAAGCAGAATATATTAGAAACAAAAAATATGTCAGCTTGTATAATGGTCCCATTGTTTGCTCCACCAGAGAGGGATTGTGCCATAACATATGACGCTGAATGTGCTTTTCTTGTTCTCCAGCCTTCATAATAAAGTATTTGATGCAAATACTCTAATCACATGGAGAAGATGCGGATGTTAGCTGTCGTCCCTTTCATTGCTATTCCTGCTGCCTCAAGAAATGTATTTTTATGAATATTAAAACCACAAACAGAAAATTGATGTGCTTTAATGTGTTACTTTTAATAGCAGGTGCTTGATTCACACTTGGCTCAGTATGAACCCCTTCTGTCAGACACAGAAGCTACATTACTGTAATGTTGAGTAAATGACACCTGTCTTGCAGCTTCCCTGGTAAGCTGCTTAGTTATTTTGTATGGGATAAAACAGAAGAGGCAAGAAAAGGCACAGAGACTAGAAACTACCCTATGCAAATATATTAAACTGCTCTGTATAGCACTGTAGCTGTATTAGCTCTGTGCATCATTTCCTAATGAATAGTGTCCATGATTTACAGAAAGTGGGTTTCCAGAGGTGTAGGAAGAGGTATAAGAGGTCAGTTTGCTCATTTATAACACTTTACTCCTCCTGAGAAGGGAAAGTCTAAGGTGCAACTTCAAATACACAAAGTGACCTTAAATAACAAGGAGCACATTGACCTTTAATTATGCTGCATGGACCCTAGAATTATCCAGTCCTAGAACAGCTTATCCAGCTCAATATTTCTGTTCCTACTCACTCATTTATCAATGCTTGATAAAGCATGGGAAACAACTGCCCACAACTGAAGGAAAAGAGCAGCTACAACTACAGAGAGGACTATGGCTTGTAACACAGGGGCCAGAGGTAGAAAGGAGTTGCAGGTTCACCCCAGCTACGCTCTAGAAAGTGCCATTCTCTGCCGACAGACAACAAACCACTTGGGAAGCCTGCTTCTTTCTTGGCTTGACATCACTCTGCACTGTCACATACTGCTTGAAAGCTGCTAATTTTTCTGTAATTAGAAAAAGGGATCCTCTGTGAAGCAAACGGGACAGGGATGCATTCCTTTATAACTGCATCCTTTGTAGTAACACAGCTACACAACACTTCTATCTGAAGCAGCTGCCTCAATCCTAGTTCTACCTGCTGTTGCACATCTTGTGGAATTTTGCAGCAGCCTGCTGGATTGATTACAGGACAGTTTCCAGACTTCTGCTGGCTTGGGAAGAACACCTTTAGGTCTCACAAGTCATTTGATAGGAATATAATAGCTGTTCCCTGCCTGTCTGGAGTTGGAATGAAAGGATAGGGCACGCAGATACTCCTCTGCTTCCCTTTCCTGGGCATACATTAATTTGGCTATTACATACGTGTCTACATGACAGTATTGCATGTGGTTAAGCAGCACAGGGAGCTTAGAAAATCCACGGCTTCCATATTATACTACCAAATTTCGTACTTTTTTCCTTATGGGAATCAAGAAGCCTTCATGTGCCTGTGAGTCAGGTACTGCAGAAAGTCATAGTGCAGCAAAATCAACTTTAAACCAACGCTAATTAAATAAAATAAACTAAATATTGCTTGCTGCAGCATACAGCCACTATGGAACAACCAGAAGTAAAATTGGAGACACAGTTAAAAAAAGTCTGTTAAAAGTACTTATATTATTCATCTAGGTCCATGTGGCTATTAATGTCTGGCATGAGCAGAAGGGGCCTACCATGGTTAGTGTAACGGCTGAGGTTCCTCGGGACCCATTAACAGTCTCAGCAACCCTTCCCCCAGACACTGGACAATGTAACAGAATTCCTACATCTCAAAAGCCCACTCTATAAACAGAGATGAAATCTGAATATTCAAACCTTTGGCTCCCCTGCTGAGCACAGCTGAGCCTGCTGCAGCTTAACTTCAAAGCAAGAGAGCCCTGAGAAAGGAAGCGAGGCCTTAGAGTGCACACTTGACTCAGCACTGCCTGGCGGAGCTCTGTGAGCATTGTGTGCGCGCTATTAAACAGCGCCGTAACGCACACAGCAGATCCTCAGCTTTGGAAAAACAGACTCAACATTTGGCTATTCTCACGCAGGGTCAAATGCACCTAATTATTATTTGACTGTTAATTTGCATTTCAAAAGGCCACGCCAGCTCTGAATATATCACTGCTATATTATAACTTACTGTGGGTTCGACAATAATTTAAGCTATGCAGCGAGAGTAGGATATAAACTTTCCTCCTACAATTAGAGGCTACTTTTGTGTTGGGACTAGGTGCTCCAGGCCATGGAGCTTTTGTATCCTGCAGCATGTGGATGAGACCATGCGGAGGATGGTACCAATCCACACACACCTGCTCTATGCAGTGAAGACAGGGCAGTAACCTGCTGCGAACCAGGGATGGAAATTCTGACTCCTGGGGAACGACAGGAGTCATGCTCATGCTGCGACAGTCAAGACTCTGGTGATTTAAAATACCATTCAGGGATTTGGAGATCCAGCTGTGGTTCCCTATATTGTGCAATTCTGAATTTGCATCCCCTGTATACCAAGCATGCACTCAAACCCGCGGCAGCTCAGAAGATGACTATCAGTGGTAGGTCCTTGTAACTTTGCACATTTCCCTACTCTCTGTCCCATTCTGCACTGAAACAAAAGCATCATTCCTCCAAAATATCTCTCAAAACTGAATGTTTGAAATTTAAACTGCAATAAAGCAATATCCTCTTTGAGGTAGCAGGACAAGAAGATAGTTTTGTCTTACTGTGGTTTGAGTTGATGCCTAGGGACTATATTGAGAGTTTCCATCTAGCATTCCATGCAAATATCTTTAGCGAGACCTTAACACACTCCAGCTCATCTCTACTGAACAGGCACAAATAAGCCTGGGGTGCCATGCAGTGAGAGCACTGTTTCTTCCTGCTGTAGTGACCAGACAGCTCCCACTTAATCAGGATACTGGAAAGAAAATTATTTGTCCATTCTTTAGGACTTTGAACTTCAGAAAAAACCCCAACAATCACAACAGTTAAGATAGTACACAGCTTGCAGTGGTTGAAGTTAACCACACCACTATAATGCAGCCAGATGGTAGCACTGCTGACATCCCTGGCAGAGCTATTAAAAGTTGCTGTATCTGAAGGCAAGACTGATTTACCTTCCTTTGTCTTTTAGAAACACCATCTGAACTGTAATCGGTTTGGTTTTGGTGCTGGATTTACTTGTTGCTTCTTTTATCCTTAATGGGAACACACACATTTCTCTTTGGGTCACTCATAATTTCTTCTCTCTCTCTGAGCTCTCAGACTGATCCCTGTTATGCTCTGTTAGCCAGTACTTTTTAATTATCTCTGCTGCAGGGCCCATGCTGAAAGATAAAAGAGAATTTGTGCAATCTATGCCCAAGTATCTCAATATGCCCTTGTCATGCTGTAACAGCATCACTGCCTCTCACTGGGTGTAGTAGCTCTCTGAAGTCTAGATGGTAGCAATGGAAATGTGGGCTGGTAACACATTGATAGGTTCAATTTTTCACTGTCAGTGAATGCATTTTTATTAAGCAGATACGTTAAAAGTGAAAAGTTTGCCAGAACATGCAGTGAGGTGAGTCGCCGTTGGAAAAGCCATCTTTACATGGAAAGCAGGCACAGAAGTCTATCCTCATGGGTATCTTTAAAGAATACAGATCTGCGATTAATCTTACTGGCCATTGTATGTCATATAAATGTCATCAAAATCCCAGCATGTATCTGGCAGTAAAAATACCTGGTTGTTATTAAATAAAAAGTGAGGTGATGATAGTTTTCCATAGTTCAGCACATTGCTTATTTCATGAATCACTGGTTTGAGGTTGGGAAGAGTAGGAACAGGGCAGAAATGTCCATTTCTGGCCCTGATTCTGAAAATGTCTAAACTTTAGTCGTAACAGAAGAACTTGTATGTATGAATTACACATGGGCACAGCTATGTGTGAACTTGGGCAGTATGTATTTACTCAGTAAACTGTCTAGCTGGCATAGAGCTTTGCCTCAGTATAGCATATTTACAACTGCAAAGTGAACTGAAAATTCATATAATCAAGAAAGATTCCTTAGCAGAGATTATTTTAATGAAGCACAGGCCAAAAGTTCAAGATCTGACACAGACATGATAACAGCAAGTCTTTGCCTCAATACAAGTGAATGCATGAATGCATACTTGCAATTAAAGATTCTGCGTTGTTGCAAGGAAAACATATAGCTGCTTTTTTTTTTTTTCCTCCTCCCTCCCCCCGCCCCCCTCCAGTTGCTGCCCACCTTGTTTGTTTTTCCTACCAGGAATGAAAACAACAAACTGAGTGACTGTCAAGAAGCTCTGCTCCTTTAACTGCTCCAACAATTGCTATCTCTAATAGAACTTTGAAAGCAGTGAATCAAAGAAAATCCTCACCTGTATCTGCTCTCAGTATCCTGAAGAGACATTCTNGGATGATGTACTCAGGGACAAGATTTAGATTATGAGATAATATTGGGTAATAGGTTGGTGATAGTCTAGGTAGTAGGTTACAAGTTGGACTTTATGATCTCTATGGTCTTTTCCAACCTTGTTAATTCTGTGATTCTTCATGTGTCCATAACATTTACTAAGACAGTAAACAGGGAAAAGAGTGTCTGGAAAGATTTATAGGGAAGCTAGAGCAGCTTTAGTTTTTGAGCTGATTAGTTACTTACATCACAGTTTTGAGATGATTAATACAGTTATATTATGCCTAGTGAGCCACTATTTGTGCAATGACAGATTAAATATTTATTTTAATTACTAGCTATAAGCCAAATTTGTTCTGAAGGTGCTGTTAGTATATTTATAAAGCATGTTTGGTGTTAGCTCAGATGATTCAGAATTGTAGTTAATTAGATTAACAATTCATCATAGTTTTTACTAATTCAAGACATTCTCGGTAATCCTAGCAGACAAGGCAATGGCTGAACTGGTACGGAAAAAAGATATCCTGATCAAACCCTCGAAGGAGTCCCATCACATCAGCGATGGGACCTGTGCTGATGAGAAAACTGTCTTGCTGATGACCAGGTTGGCATACGCAGACATAGAGGCTCCTAGTGCAGCATACCACTGCCCAAATTTTCTAGTCTATCAGGACAAAAAGAAACATTGTAGAATGAAAGTGTGAAGTTCAACTCTGTTCACTTATTCCTCACAACAGTGTGAGGTTATAATGGCTTCATTTTCCCCATCCTGTTTGACATAAAGCAGTGTTCATCTTTTAATAAAATACCCCAAAAGTCAGGTGCTCCATGAGGGGAAAGAGACAGGGAAAAATCCCTTTTTCAATCTGGACAAATTATTCAAAGCTTTCATAAGATGAAGACACTGGAAAGGCTACTCTTTGCAGGTAAGCAAGATCTAGACACCTCACGTGATATTATTTCAGGGTATTTCAAATACCTCTTTTAAAAGCATATTCTATTAGAATTACAATGATAAATATTTCTTTGTCAAAAGAGTCAGAAAAATTTGATTATATATAAACTTAATTATATTTTCCTTTCATTCTCTTCTGCCTCCAGAGGTGGATAAAATGGAAACCAAAACTCCTTGAAAGCTCTAAGAGCTCTAAAAGTTACTGTTACATTTCACAAGAAAACAGCCAAAGATGTTATCTTTTATAGATTTATTCAAAAACTCTCTCTTAGTCATGGCAGATTACAGGATAAACCTAGGCTCACGTACACCCTGAAGGAGAACTCATGAGCACTAATGTCAATGTAGAATGTCTGGTTTCTGCAGAGGGTTTTATTTCTAAAGTACATAAGATGTTGTGAAATAGTTAAAAATACTATGAAATGTTCTTTCCTATGTTATTAAAAGGTGCCTCTATAGCCTCATACAGGTATTTTTAGAGAGAAAATATTGTTTATTAATATATGCGACTTATAACTCGGAGTCACTTCTAAATACAAGTGTCGTTTTAGTTTAGCTAAAACTAATATTCACTATTAGGCACAGTTTAGCTACAGACTTAATGACCAACTCCTTCCATATCATAGACTGTGAGGTTTGATGAGGAGTACAAGCTGCATTAAAAATAAAGGATAATTATTTTAGCATTCTTTTTTTTTTTTTTTTTTAAATGGGAATCTGATAATCAAAGTAAGCTTGTTATATTTCCTTTGTTTTAATAAATAAAACTATTCTGATACAAAAAGATGAATTAGTAACTCCTGTGTATCAGCATCAGAGACTGTCTATGGAAAAAAATAACCCTTTTCCATTTGGATTGTGCTGATAACATTTATTTTTCTCTTTCCATCTGGAAACCCTGTGGGTATCATGAGAATTGTAGCGAAGCTGATTGGGGTCATGTGTGAGGGCACTGGGATCAGAGCCAATGTCACGTCCAGCCTCCTGCAGCTTCAACAGCTCCCAGAGAGAGTGTAAGTACAAATCTGTGGCATATTGGGAAATGAGGGTGGTAACAACTGAGGTCAGTGGCCAGAGTGTTTCAAATAGTCTTGGGAGCAGGGATCAGTTCTTAACCTGCAGCAGATATGTTGAATGGAGTTTCAATAAGGAATGGGGTTGTATCCTGCAGCAATGATGCTCTAATCCTGTTGCTTTATAAAATCTGGGTACAAACAAAGAAATACATGAAGTTTACAAATTGCATGTAGAGAGCCTTCTGTCTTCATCTGACACAGAATTTAGGACAGATCTCATGCTTCTCCTTTATTTACTTGTTTAATAGAATTGCCAAGAAGAAAATCAGAAGACTATGAAATCAGTATTTTAACTGTAGCGGGAGTGAGTTTTCCAATCTCTGAGAGAATGGCAAAAGTGACAAAACCCTACAACAGTAGGAGTAATTGTGGGCTTCAACACAGTGCTCTTGCAATGTCTTCCTGAGACTGAAAAGTATGTGAAAAACATGCTGTCTATGCTGCGTTTCATAACATAAAATATAAGTTGAATTGTCTCATATGAAACTGGATTTTGTAGAGCAACTGTGGAACATTATCTCAATTTAGCAACAACAGTGACCTACAAACACAGGTACAGAAACTGTGGAGACAGCCACAGTCATTGCCTTCAGACTGTAATGCATCTCAATTGAAATTAGTGGAGAACTTCAAGAAACATCCTCTCCTATAAAAGCATCCAGAATCACCACAAAAAACCTATGAGGAAAAAATGGTGCTCAGTAGCAGATGCCTTCTAACACTGCCCAAGAGCCTGATTGCTACTTCACACTTCAGTGCTTGAAACACAGCGCCCTAAGCCACAGGCCACCAAACCACTCAGGGACATGCTGAAAACAAGACATGTCTGGCAGGCCCTCTGTCTCACGAACTTCACCTTATGAGTAGAGTGGAATATAACTTCTGCAATGACAGCTGCAGAATACATTGTGTTCCTGCCTGCTTTGTACCAGAGTCCAGTTTGCATGACCAAGCTCGGATCATTCTCCTTCTAGCTCACACCTTATGAATCATGACTGAACAAAAAACCCTGAAGCCCTGCATTCACTTCTTCTCTCCTGCTACTCAGGGATGTGGGAGAAGGGAACAGAAATCAGTACCTGTGCTTTAGTCCACTACCTATACTTTTCACCTCCCCCAACAAGTTGCCTGAAGGAGCAGATCACTCTTGCATCTCCCCTCAGATCAGCAGCAACACTGATTACCCCTTCAAAAGTAGATGAAAATGTCTTTTAGTGAGAAGTCCATTGCCGTCTTATTCAAAGCTCTCAGCTTGTAAATAACAGTAAAATCAGTAGACAGCATTCAGAAAAAGATGCTCTCATGCTAGCCTATTAAAGTATTTCTGGACTTTAAATTGTGTTTAGACTGCAAAACCACACAGACATTTCCTAAGTTGAAAAATGTCCTTACAACATTTCAAGATTTCTTTTTAATAAATCAGATTCTAATTCAAGTATTTACTTTCCCACTGGTTTTGCACATAAGGTTAAGACAGATGGCAAATAAAATACCCAATGTATAGTTTGTTGCCCGATTCCTAGCATGTAAATGCAGATTCTGAAAGGAGTATCACAGAATCGAAAGTGAGCATGGATACTTCTACATGAATTAGTATCTATTGTGGTTTAGCCTCTGCTGGCAGCTAAACATTACACAGCTGCTCACCCACTGCTTCTCCCCCACCCCAGCCCTTCCTGTGGGATGGGAAGGAAAATGGGGAGGAAGGAAAAAAAAAAGGTGAGACCCTGGGGGTTGAGATGAGGACAGTTTAATATAAAAGCACAAAGAAGAAAACAACAATGATAGTACTGATGAAATGATAGACAAAGTGAGTGATGGATGCTGGGAAGGCTCTACCTGTGCCCGAGATGCCAACTTTCCCTGCTCCAGCCACACTGAAACAAGTTGAAAACAAGCACCCTCACCCTGGGCCAGCGCTCCCCTTATACAGGGGCAGGACTTGGTGGGGTATCGATATCCCATTGGGTGGCTCCATTGCTTGTCTGGCTGTGGCCCNAGTAGGCCCAAGTCAGTTTGCATTTGAATGAAACCTCCCAGTAACAATGTTTTAGTTTTCTGCTCTTAGAAGCTATCAGGACCAACACAAGGACTCCAGTAAGGCACTGTCAGAGACCTGCTGCTGTAGGCAAGCTCTGTGTCTGCTCACTGGAGCCCTGCTACAACAAAGGTGTGCACTGGTGTTCCAGCACTGGCCAAGCACACCCGGGACAGCCAAGCTTTTGGGTGCCAGTTGCAGGGAAGGAAAGTCAGTACCTGCACTGTTTTAAATTTCCACCAAAGAAGCCTGAAAAATCCATTTACATCCAGGAGCTACAGATACCCTATGCTATCACTGCACCCTTTTGTACCTTTAAGCTGCTCTTTTCTATTCCAAGTTTCCCCCACCCCTCTCAGTCCTCTGCCACCTCCTGCTCCTTCTCCCCCAGTTAATATGTTGCATCTTATTTCATGCTGTGACACCATTAGTGGAACCTAATCTCCTCTCTAAAGTAGACTATTAGTGTTGGTTGGGGCCACTTGTAAGGTCATACGCTCACACAGCACTTATCTGAAGTAAATGCCTTGTAGCTAATCAGGAAAAGGTAACATGCCATCACCCTGCCCACAGCTTCCCAGCACCCAAATTCCACTCATTTACAGGGAGAGAAACCCCAAGCAGCCCAAGCTTTGTTTTTTTTTCTTCTACATGACAGAAGCCATATCCCTTAAGTGACTAGGATGGAATGAGAAGGGAATAAACAATTAGACAGGGCTGCTGGAACAAATCCTCCTGTTTCATTTTTCTTCTTCACTTGTCTCAGCAGGAGTAGTTTTACCTCCTATTGACACCCATTGTGCTCTTGGCTGCTCACTATGATGCAGCTGTTTTCTTAATGCCTATCAACCCTCTGCCTTTTTACGATACAAAGGTGACTTGTTAATACAAATGTTGTTGAAACCTTAATAACAATGAGCCCCAGTTGTGATCAATGACATTGCACCTTGGCAGGGAATGTATCAATGCTTATGGATTCATTTAAAAGTCATCTGCACAAAGCTGCTGCTTTTTTGTTTTAAAAATCTACACCTAAGAAATATGCCTGCTCTATTAGTCTGACATTTCTAACTCTACTGGGTGCAGTAACATAGTATTATAGTTCTACTGTTTCCTGCGATACCTACTTACTCATATCTACCATTTTCTATCTGCTCCAGAGACTACACTTAAACAGAAACTCAGTCCTCCTGTGAAATCCCCAAATCCCAGTTATGCTCAGCCCTCTTAAAAAAGTACTTTGATGCACCTGCTCTCTTCCAAAGGTATCTCCAAAGCAGAACAACCAACCACATGATTCTCAATACCCTTCTTGTTTTATTATCAAAACCTAAGCCTGACCCAAATGTTACTACTACCTAAACACCAGCTGAATTGTCTCTCTCACTAAGGCAGTGAGATAATGTTATTTCAGAAAGGGCATTATCAATCAAAACTGTGAGTATGAATGGCCACACCTCAAAATGCCACTGTGTTCAAAAGTTAATATACAATTTTTAAAGATGACAGACTGGTTCTTCTCTCCTTTATGGTACCATTGCAGGAATGGTGGTCTAGTCACATCAATAAGTGTATGTTAGTGCAAAGGTGCTACTTGCATAAAAGCAGATCAGGAATAATTAAATCTAATAAAGATACTCCTACATGCAACTGGCATTAGCATGGTAATCCATAGAGAAGTGCCATTTTCAGATGGGAAATAAGCCTGAGCAAACTTTGTTCCTCAAATATTCTCAGTTCTTGATCAGGGTATTCTAAGTCATTTCCTACTTAATCCACTCAACCAGAGACATGATCATTGGACTATGCAGGGATCAGTTTGCCCTAGAGAATAAAAGCTTTTGGTTTTCAAAACATGAAAGCTGAATCATTCAGAAAGTGAGCTACACTGCTATTGTAATTCTAAGTAGGAGAACTATGTTACACAGCTGCTTCATGCTTTGAAAACTATTTCCAGTGTTCCAGTGTCATATATTCCTCCACTCCAGATTATTACACTCTTGCATGAAACTAATCAACATTACAAATTGAAATTAATCTAGCAAACACACTGCTTCTCATTATAAAATTATTAGGTTCCATTACACTGTTTTGAAAATCCACACAGGGATTAGCTGGAATTTTGACAAGTGACAACCGCAAAAGCAGGAATAGTTTCTAATGCCTCATTTAGAAGTCTTCAGATTTTGTACTTCTGTATTGTGAACAGAGTCTTTTTTGGACCTTTGGTTTGTGCTAGGACTCTGAGTCACTGAATATTTTATGGTGTTCAATGAACTACAGTATGAGTCATTCATCAGCTTTCAAGTATTTTTGGAATTGTGTTATTTTGCTTTAAAATGCAGAAAAAAATTGACTAGTAGAAGTGATAAAAAATGCAGCATTGTAGATTTAAGAAGATCGTGTGATAGAATCAGAGCATATACACATCAGCATAAAAAATTAATTTAAGCAAAAATCAGGTCTACAAAGGAAATGAGGGATTCAACAATGAATTGTTAGAGAGTTATTGTATTCTGAACAGGACCCATTTTACTGGAGCTAGTTATGGTTGCCAAAAAGTTCTTGCCTCAGATGCTGTCCGTGCTTACAATACTTATTTCCATGCTCTGCTGCAGTTTACCATTTCTACTGCACTCGGCAGACACAAGATTTTTATGAGCACTAACTGATTAAGAGCTTGATCGTAGGAACAACAGATACCATACAAAGTGCATGATCCAAAGATAATTTCAGTTGTTGAAGTCAGTGAAGAAAAAATCCCAACGAAAAGAGTCAGTCCTGCTACAGTCTGGGATATAGAGAACTATTCCTAGTGCTGAAGAGCCCAAGCTTTGAGATTTACATCGGAGGGTTGTTCTTCTCTTTTTTGTTTTAAATAGTGCCTAAAGCCACTATATACCATAAGCAACAGCTTCAGTGTAAGGACCTGAACCATCAACATGACTGGAAGATGAGGAAAATAAACCCAGCTATACACAAGGCAGATGAAGAGCAGTGGCAGAGCTCAGAGCTCACAATCTTCTGTTTATGATGACCATCCACCACTGCTTTTCACACAGGTTCAAACTAAATGACATTTAGTCATGGTTCTCTTGAGCAGAGATCAGTTTTGGCTTTCTAGCAAGGCTGAACTAAAGCCATTTGGATTGGAGAAATAATGGGAAGGATTGTGTCAAAATCTGGAAGTTTTTCCTCTATTGAGAGCCAAAGTTCTTGTGTCACAAGACTTTGCCTGAAAGAGAAAGTTTTCTTAGATACATGGCTGTGTTGACACTCTTATTCTTGCTTGAGAGTGGCTTTTCATGGGTTTTTTTGAAACTCCTTACTAAGCAGTATAAAGTAAGTCAAACAAGAATGGGCTCATGGGGCTTCTTTGGATGGCACTAACAAATTTATACTTTAGTGAATTCTGAACAAGCCTTCCCTGAATACCTAAGATCATAGCCAGTGAGAAGTTCACCATTTCTCATATTAAAGCTTGGTCATTTGGGCATCAAATGGATGGACATTCAATCTTGCTCCCTGCGATGAGAGCAAGAGCTAACTCTCAATCTGCTTCCAAATGTCCTTCGCTGTTACCAAGTTTCTGAGTGAGTAGGGGCTAAGTGATCTGCATTTTCATAGTGTGATACTATGAAAAAGAAATTAACTTACACCAAACCTCTCCGAAGTGATTTTAATATCCTTTCTTAATGCATATGCCCAAATCTGCTGCTGAAGTGTGATGCAAGTGATGGACTTCTCTTTCTGTACTGTCAGTAGGATGCTGTATACAGACTACAGCAGCAGAGAGTCCAGAGCTCATGAGACTGGCCATTCAGCTTTCAGCGCCCAACCCTCCTAAGATGAGGTATTAGCACTAGCAGGGCATCTTTTATAAAAGATTTTGTCAGAATACTATGATGTGTCAAAATTAAAGAAACACTTTGAATGTTTAGAGAAGGTCTTCTGTTCAAATGAGAGGAAAAGAGGTAGGAATAAGTTCTCAATTGGTAATGGAAGGTGTTCAGTCTCTGCATCATCACAGGTCTGATATGGTGGTGTAATACAGAGTGTACACGAGGTGTAAGTGAATAGTAACATGGCAATCATTCTACAAGCCTTTTTTTTTTTCATGAAAAATGTTGTAAGAGCTTTAGTTGTCCTGACACAGAAAAATTATCTTTGGG
>WEIS01008564.1:8790-19116 GCA_013389965.1 Todus mexicanus | reverse complement strand
ATATATATATTCCAGAGCAAGCATGGCAAAAGAAAGTTAAATGAAACCTACCATGGTCACCAGCAATTGTCATTACAAAACAGCAAACAGAACTAGAGCAGGAGCATGAACTATTTACTCGATAATAATGGTGCCCTCAGGATGAGTCCACCTGCTCTGAGGCAGACTTCCAACCTTTTTGCCCTGCTTTTTGTTACTACATCCCATGCAGGAGAGGAAAGTAATGTCATAGGCTCTATTGGTTTTGCACCTGTTTTAATTTGTGGAACTTATGGATTTGCACAGATACAAGTGTACCAGAGTAAAGCCTATTGACAACAGCTGTGTCTTTTTTTAGCCACTTCACAAGAATCTCTCAGTCCACAGGCTCCCAGGACTCCATGAATCACAGACTGAAGAAAAAACACTGTTGAGTTGTGTTTTCTGCAAGGAGAGGAGTTTCCCTGAGTCACTTGTTGAAACCTGCGTCTACCTCAGACTTGTGTTCTTCTTCAAGACACCTACAGAGTTTGACCTGGCAGAATACTCCCTTGGGATGTATTAGTGAAGATGAAGATTTTCTTTAACTGGAGTTTTAAACAGCCTCTTTTATATTTTAAAAAGCAGCTGTTGAAAGACATTTAAGGTAAGTCTCCAAAATAAGGGCACTGAGAGCTGCTTGTAAAGAAGCACATCATTCTGATCTACTCAAGCAATAGCCTTTCCATAACATCAACTGGAAGTATTCACCCCGCAAACAGAATGGAGCCTGTTGTTTTCACACACAGACACCCCTATAAATCTCAAGTCGGTTGCCGTACTTTACTGGAAAGAAGAAAATCAATGTTCTCCTTTGTATCTCAGATCAAAACCAGACCGCCGTTGTAGAAGCAGCAGCTAGGACTATGGAATGAGGACTATGGAATGTCCTGAACATGATTTTAATCTCATGCCTATTGTTCTTTATTTACACTGCTGTAAATGAGATCAAACTCAGGTTCACCTTCCTTTTACTCCATAGCAGTCCAGTTTTACAGCTCTCTCTACACATTCAGGTGAATTAAACAAAATCAACTCTGGTCACATTTTGTAATGCATTTGGTATGAGAACGGGGGTTTTTTCAAGTTCAAGATTTGCATTTACTGAACATCCTTCAGCTGAACTAGCTGAAGTACTTTTTTAAATCTTGTCTCAGAGTATCTCTGCTCTTCCTAGACACTAATTGCTTGTTTTCATTAGTTCTCAATTATTAGTTTTTAATTCTGGAATTACTTTAAAGCACTCTAAAATAATGTTTTCAGCAGAGGCAGAATACAGAGCACTGCTATAATATACAATAATATTATTGTAATGACACTGGCTCCTCTCTTGTGATTTTAAGCCTAGAATTGGAACTTGAACTGCTAACACTCAGCTTCAACTGTGATCTTACCATTTAATATCACCGTGGTACTTAAGGCAGACCCAGACTTTTGGTAAAGCACCAACTCTGAACAAGAAGCCAACTGGCACACATTCTCCTCAGCCAAATTCAAGCTCCAAAATTCCATCCGTTGGGGTAAAGGACCGTTCAAATGCACAGACAAATCTCAAGAACTATCAAGCATGAAAACCCATCTGAGAAACCCAGCAGAGCTGAGATTCCTGAGAAAGTACACCTCGCTCTGTATCTAAAATGAAAGTGCGGTAGCACGTTTTCCAAAAAGTGAAAGCACAGATGACACTGCTATCCTAACAGAAGCTTTTATTAGGACCAGTCAGGTAGAGCAAGTGGGATAGCAAGAAAAAGGGCTTAAAGTATTTAGAAAGCATGTTTACTAAAGCCACGGTGCTCTGCACAGCCCATCTATGTAGCTCCTGGGTTTTTGATACTGCAGTGGCCATAGGAATTTGGCAGCTCCAGGGGATGGTCAGCCTGCATTCAGCTCCCCTCCTGCTTCATTCCCACATCCCACCAGAGGCAGCTGCCAGGGTAGGTGGGACTCAAGGGCTCCAGCAGATGAAATCTGGAAGGTGCTGAGCTCTGCCTGCTAGTTGGTTTTATCAGCTCACCTGGTAACACAACAAGGGCAGAGGCAGAGATCGTATTTACAAAACATCAACTCCTTTGAGCAGATAGCTGCGTAACCCCGGCAGCACCACAGTGAGGACTGGGCCAGCAGCACCACCATGGGCAGGGGAGGCAAGGTCCTCTGAGGGCACCCCTTGAGGGATTTGTGTGATGCCCTGTGTCACATTTTAAGTATAATCACATGATTGCAGGTGTGCAAAATCATAACAAGGAACCATTAGCAGGCCAATGCTTAGCATGTGGAACCCACTTGATCTCCTGCCAAGTGCTACCTTTAAGCAATAGCTGGGAAGTAAGACCAAAGGTATTCTGAATTCCTTTCAGTCCTTCATGAATATACATATGGCCAGTGCGCTACTGGGCTGGTCCTTCAAACTCCTCAGAGTCTCTCCCCCGTGTTAGGACATTTTGACAGCCATGCCCTGTGAGCAGACTACCTCCAAAGAAGACAATAATGAAAAGCCATGGAAGAGCTTTATTTTTTCAAATACAGGAAAGCCGTGGGTCACAGTTATTAAATCGCCATGCCAGTGCCTATAAAAATGATATTTTGGAGTAATTTGCCTCTGGGCAATGGCACTCATGAATACTTTCGTCACCAGGATGCAGAGCTTTCCTAGGAAATCTTACTGGAAGAACTGGTGCTCCAGTGGAAAGATGACTGATTTTGCAATTGGAAAAAGTGGCTTTGGGTGGAAAAATCCACCCAAAACAAAAAAAGTTTTACATTAACATAAAAAGAGACTTTTTTCTTCCAGAAAAACTTGTATGAAAAGAATTCCACTGCTTGTGTGGCCATGAAGGGTGAGCAGAGAGAGACATAGCCATGGCTGAACTGCTGAGCCTTTTGAAACTCAGTATTTACACCCACTTATTTTCAGGACTGGCTTAAGCATCAGTTTAGCAATGGTAGGCAGTTTCAGCTGTAAGCTAAGGAGAAAAACCAGGATTTAAGGCAAGCCGGTAAAAGAGGATGTGATTCAGCTGGCTGTATAGCAACAGAATCAGGTAGAGCTTGAAGCATAAGTGAAAAAGAACACCTTAAAACAGCACTCCCACAGACACGCAAGAAATTATTGGCACCAGGGCATAGATTAAATGCGATATGCGAGCATTAAGCAGATAAGGCAAAGTCCTAGAAAAGTGGAAAATGAAAGGACAATTGTGCATAGAATTGGGACAGGAATAAGAACTCAGTGACAGGGACAGAGAAGGTGTGGACCCAGCTCATGAATCTTTCTGATCCTTCTGGCATATGAAAAACTGGAGCTCCATGTCTCACAAAATGGAAAGCATGCCAGGACATAGCTGGCATGGGATGGATTTCAAGTAAAGCACGAATAAATGAGAGTAATGTCCCAGACATGGTGTCATCAGGTACAAAAGAGGGGCAGTGGGAGTTTAATGGAATTTGCATATTGCTGTCCTCAGGTCAGCACCACAAATCCAGTTCAGATGGTTAATGATTAGAAATTACTGCCTCCAGGTGGCTGTTCTATCTCATCTGTAGCCTAGAAGAAATGTATTGGTGGTCTTAGGGTAGTTCCAACTGGATGGGTACATGCAAAAGGCTAGCATCAACCAGGTCCTGTGCCATCTCCATGACTTGCCCATTCACCCTGTGAACATGCTGGGACACTCCATACTGTCCCTTTTCCCCCGCCTGTCCAACAACATTCATTCCTGCAGGTGAGGAAAACCTCAGTTTCAGATTACAGAAGTAACAGAATTCAAAGGTACAGAAACTAAAGAGATCAGAGAGTAAAATCCCTAGAGCAAACAAGCTACCATTCATTACGCATTATTCTGGTCTAGTAAGACTGTCATAGTTTCTAAATCTAAAGTTTAGAGAATTACCTAAACACATTAACACTCCTCGAGTTCCATATACTAGCAAACTGTGATAACAAGACACAAAGAGATACAGCAGAATGGCGCATGCAAACAATCATTCATCTTTTTTTATCAAGCCTTCATTTATCAAGTAACTTACCACAGTTATAGCATCGTTCAGCAAAGACTCTCCAAACACCAAGATGTAAAGCTGCTCATTGACATGAATATTTTCAAAAACAGCCAACACCGCCACAGGATCCACAGCTGAAATGAGGCTGCCAAAGAGCAAATTCTGCAGCAATGTGATATCAGTCAAACCAAATGCACTGATCTGGCAAATTCCATAAAGTGAAATCCCAATGCCGATGGCATTCCAGAGCGTGCCCACCACGGCATACCAGAATATTGTACCAAAGTTCTCAAAGAAGAGGCGAGTTGGCATAAAATATCCAGCGTCGAGTACAATGGGTGGTAAAAGATATAAGAAAAAAACATCACTGTTCATTACAGGTGGGGACTTCTCCTCTGCTCCAAAAATAATCCCACCAAGAAGCAATCCGACCAGAATGAGGAGACAGCTTTCAGGCACAATTGAGGGCAACTTGTGATAGAGATGAAAGCCTTCGAAGGAAATTCAAACAGAAGAAAGTGAAATAGTTATTTGTACAAAATCCAAAAGACTATTCTGGATGGTGTTATCTTGGTTTCTATAGCGAACAAACAGCAATCACAAGGCAATTTCATTTTCATTGCAAAGACTGAACAGGACTGGACCACCACAAGCCAAGGTGAATCTGTCTACCGAGCTAGATAATTCAGTTAATTTGGTGAAGATACTATTTAATCGCTAGACATTCTAGCTGATAGTGAGGCTGCCTGGTGCAACTGTGTGCAAGCGTTCTGCTTCTGAAAGTGTGAGGGTTTTTGTAACATGGAATCCTCCAGAAAACACAATCCAAACACTGTTTTAGGGCAAATTACACCTAGATAGAGGGGAAAAAAAATCATACTGACCACCCCTTCCTCCATGCACAGCTTCAGAAAGAGTTTAAGGAGTACATTCATTTCATTTTTAGAAGTCTTTTGGAGTCTCAAAGCTAGGGAGGGGAAATAGCACATGTGACCTGCACCCGGTCACCCATGGTCACTTCCCCAGTCACCATGAGAAAGCATTTACAGACACAATCATTCTTTTAATTTTAGCAGGACCTCCAAATTAATTTCACAAGAAGTAACAAGTTTTCCATAGAAGTGACAAGAAGCTGTAGGCTGTATGACTATGCTCGTTTTTCTGTATCATATGAATTGTGAAAGTGTCAGAACTCTCATAAAAATCTGTGCAAAGTACTGAAAAAAAAGAATAAAAAAAGTTCTGAATAAGGATTTAATGACTGGATGTTTCTTAGCCTATTAAAACCCTCAAAGCCATGCAGTTTTGATTTAAAGATTCTCATTACTTGTAGAAATTGACTGCTGTAAGGATAATTTTGGTAATGAATGGGAAAAGTTTTGAAGGAACTTACTGTGGCCAATCTGAAGGAACAACCAACCTTATGCACCAAGGTCACATTCCAGGTCCTGGTGATGCCAATCTTTTCCAGGCTCCTCCTTATCTATATTTGGCCCACATAATTATACAGAAAACTATCCACACCCACAAGATCCCACAATTCCTGCCTAACTAAAAAGCATTTAAATTATTTTAAATGAGAGCTGTACGGAAACACTGGGTGTGGTAATAACGGGCGTCTATTTCAGTAAAACTATTTCAGTAAAAATCACACCTGTAGTTGAAACAGTTAAACTAGTGCAAGCTTGGTATAGTTCACATCCACTTTCCCAGTTTCACAGTTTCAGCCTTCTGTATCTTGTAACACCTATTTTGTTCATTCTCCTTTCATCACCGATTTTTTCCAGGTAAAAGAAATCTTGAACTTAGAATTAGGAAAAACAAGTGGTTAGGAAGGACCGAGGGGAAAGCTGGTTTTATTTACATATTCTGTACCTATCAAAGTTATTATTAAAAGGAAGCAGCTTAAGGTGCACTTTTTTTTTTTCTTTCTGGATGAACACAGACTGCTTTTTAATACTTAGAAATGCAGTCTATGTGACCCATTAGAAGGACTGCCACATTCCCTGTCATTCTTCAAAAGCAGAATCACCAATATCCTTTATTGGCAGAACAGGTAACAACCCTGGAAACACAAGAAGTTTTGGTTGGAGACTTGACTCTTCACCTTGCAGCCACTTCAACATAAATGTTTTATGGATTGTCTTAGTTTCTGCAGTGGCAGGAGGCCAAAATGTCCAATACAGTGATTGAAGTTTCTCCTGAATAAGTTGATTTTGGTAAAAAAAAAAAGGGGGGTTAAGCCCTTCAAAAGTATCTTAAATCATTTTCTCAATAAAAATTGAAGAGGAGGGAATTTCTGTAAATGCAGCTTTTAATGAAAACAAACAAACAAAATCGTAACCATTGCAATGGCAACGAAATATCTACTGTGAATATAAAAATCAAAATCTTTTTCTTTTGCTCTTTACAACTTACTCTTTGGAAAGTTCATACTCTCTCAGAGCTTTTGGGACTCCACCTCATCCTTAAAGGTAATGGAAAGGCTGCCACTAAGTTTAAAAGTGCTTTTTCTCTGTGTAAACAGCATCAAATCTCCTAAAAATCTGCTTGTCCCTATGAAAGGCGTTGAAAGGTGACATGGGACAATCTGTGCTTCCCCATTTAAGGGGAGAGAGACAGAATTTCAGATCCAATGCACACTAAGTCAGGTGCAGGGGCCCTGCAGGATGAGGAACAGCTTCCCTGCTCTGACAGATCCACAGCCACATTGTCCAGAGCGCCGTGGGAGCAGATCCTCTGCAGTACATGAGTACTCAGACTTTTATGCTGAACTCTGGACCACGGCTACTTTCTCCTCTTCTGACCTTGTTCTTGAGCTCCTAACTATGCAGTGACCCAACCTCAACAGCATGGGAGATGTTTACCCTCAGGCCATTGGGCATTAGGACACTTGCCTAAAGTGTGAGTTCAGTACTCTTGAAACTAAAGGTCCTTAGAGTTCTAGTTTCCTACTTCTTGGGTGAAATCCAGCGCAGTCCTATGCTGCAAATGCCACTGAGACGTGTACTCCTGATTACACCTGAGCTTTCCAAGGGCCCTCTGAAAAGTTTAAACCTTTCTTCAGTAGAAAAGTCTTAGAAGGATATCAGCTCAGTTCCCAGAAGGACTTCATCATGCACTTGTGATTAAACATAGGAGTAATGAGAATCTGGATCAGTCATACAACATTTTGTAGGTTTAAGAGCATAAGGATTAAACAAAACTGGGAGGCAAGTAGACCAGACTCACTGCCTAGAGACTGCAGCACACTTCAGGTGCACTGGGTCCCACCTAAGGTACTTGTGGGGTCCATCAGCATCTTAGGAACATACTTCCTATATGGTATCACCACACAAGATAATAAATAAGTAGAGGTAGCCAGAAAATAAAAATTCCATTCAAGGCAACTTCCTAGATTTCAAAATGTTCCCTTGTTCAATGCTGGAATAAAAAGCACCATGTTTCTAATGTTTTTGTGAAAATGTATCTTGTCAAACACTCAAGTTCTGCTTGACAGCTTCAGGTTTTCCTTCCTTGCGCTGTCTCTTTTGCTCTCTCTAAACCTAGCCTACAGTGACACGATCACAGCCAGGATCTGAGAAACCATTCAGGTAAATCCCCCATAAAAATTAACAAATGCTGGAACATTTCAGCTCCAGTGAAACTGCACTTCTGCAAAAACACCTTTGTTCAAAAAGAATCCAATCGGGCAATAAGCAGGTGCTGCAATCAAGATCTTTTGAGGATCCTTCACACACTTCGAGAGCTGTTATTAAATGCGACCCTATCTTCTGAGGTCCTTCCAGCTGAAAAGACCTTCAGGCTCCGTTCATAAAGGTTTGCTACTCGGCAGTGCCAAGCATAAGCATTCAGTGCCAAGCCCCAGAAAGGAATTTGCGATGCCAGATTAAGCACCGAAGTTTCCTGGGCAGTGCGTGAGTCTCGAGGTGGATTTTACGCTGCCTGGCATGACAGGGGTGAGATGCCTGTGCTGCCCAGGAGGCAATGCTGGGGAGAGGAATGTACAGGAGAGCCTCCTCTCTCACAGGGTTCCTCTCAGGGTCCACTGTTGGCAACACAGCAGGACATGGCAGAGCTCACATTTCTGTATCTCGATGGTTAGACAACTGCCCACCTGGGCTACCTTAAATAGCAAAAAAGGCACAAGTGAGTAAAAAATTGTCGCTGTGGGAATGTGACTTAGGAGCGATGGGAGTCTGTCCTGGGAAGTTTTACCTGATGCACTCACTGGATAAGGAAGCACAGACAGAGCTCCAGGAGCAAGAACTGGATGTTCCTAATTCCAGTCCCGCAGTCAGGGCGCCTGCAGATAGGCGTGGTGAACTTGACACTGCCACACCTAGAGCCTCTCCTGGATCCAGCCCTCATTGCTTATAAGAGCAGAGGTAATGCCCTAGATTAGCCACTGTACTGCAGGCAGGTTGGAAAATTAAAGTACTCAAGTAAAGTGGGTTTTTTTACTTTTTTTGATGCCTATGCACTAGCAAAATATCATGCTTGTCAGAATGTACAGACTTAAAGAAATTATATATTACGGTGTGTGCATTCGTGTTCACGTGTTTTAAACGGCTTCCCTGTAGTCTTTAATAAAACAGAAACTTTTTCACAAGTCTGACTTTATTCAAGAGTTCTCGCTGTATCTAAACTCAGAAGCCAGAGCAATTTTACACTACTCAGCTAGCTAAGTTCTTTACCAAACTCTGTATTTTCTGGCTATTCCAGTTCATTATATACTTGAGTGTACCCAACTGAACTCTGTCCTGGTTCTGCAGACACCTAAATACATACTCATGGCTAAGCACGCACCTTCAATGCATTAAGATACATGAATCCAGATACATGCATCCTGAATGGACGCAACATCATATATTTCTGCAGAAAATCATGAAGCCATAGCAAGTTGCTTGGGTAGAGGATCAGGCCCCCAATTACAATGTCAGCAGTGGCAGGAGGTGAGTACAAATTTTGGTTTTGCAGAATCCTAATTACCTGGTCACTAACCAGAACATGTCACAGTCTATTTAAATGTACCAAGCAGAAGCCGAAGATTTAAATTTATCAGAATGAGTATGACCATGTTCTTTTAAAGCCTGAGCTGCAAAACCACGACTCTGGAATCCAACAACTGGACTATGAGCAAATCTTATTTTGCTCCCACGGCTTTCTTCCCTACAGTATCTTTCAGTTAAGAAGATACAAAGTTCATCATTTGCAGAGATTGAGCGATCTTTAAACGGCTCTCTAGCAGACCTTCAGCTGATATTCTTAAGGTGATAATACTGCACTCATTTTTCCGTCTGGAACAGAGAAAGCTAATTCAAAAAAATATTCTATATAAGATGCACAAACCACTGTGAAACTATGCAATACAAATATTTTCCACATGAGGGAAGAGGTGGCCTTTCCTTACTCATTCAGTGCTGTCTTTTTTTTTGTCTTTCTCGGGACATAAGTGAGCGGTGGGAAAGCACCACGAGCCTCGGCTTCCTCTCCCCTCATAAATATTTGCTCTCCATCGATCCGTTGTACTGTTCTGAAGCTGTCATTAGACCCGGCGTTGTTTTCAGAAAAAGAAGCTTGTGCTTCAACGGCAGGAGGACGAGAAAGGAAAAGTCAATCGCGTCCCGGGTGAACTCTGGGTTTTAACAGCTCTCATCGCCCGGGGAGGCTGCAGAGGGCTGGAGGGAACCTCTTCTCTCCTCCGCACCTTTCCTGACCGAGAAAATCGCATCTTCTGCCGGCTAAAGCACACCCGGGTATCCCGCCCCGCCGAGGCGCATCCAGCCTCCGGCCGCCCCGCACCCTCCGGCGGGCACGGAGCAGGCACCGGGAGGGCACCGGGAGGGCACCGGGAGGGAAGGAGCCAAGGAAGGAAGGAATAAAGGAAGGAACGAAGGAAGGAAGGAATAAAGGAAGGAACGAAGGAAGGAAGGAGGGTCTCCCGACGGCCCCGCTCACCGATCTTGGCGAGAGAGGCCAGCAGGATCCAGAGGGTGATCTCGAAGGGGATTTGCACATGGGGGTAGTCCAGGGTGAAGACGTGTAGCCGCGTCTCCTCGAAGGCGGTGCCGCTGGGGCTCGGCGGGGTGCCGGTGCCCATGGCCAAGGCTCCGGACGGGTGACTCTCCGAAGTCGCCCGAGCCTCCGCCACCTCTGCCGCCAGCACCGCCAACACCGGCACCAGTCCCGGCAGCAGAGGAGCGGCAGGGCTCGGCGAGCCCATGGCGCCTCCGGCTCCCGGTCCCGCAGAGCCGCTGCCCTACGGCCCCTCGCCGGCCGCCGCCGCCGCCACCATCCCGCACCTGC
>WEIS01008542.1:0-13928 GCA_013389965.1 Todus mexicanus | reverse complement strand
CTCTTTCCCTGATTTCCAGACTGAGTAATTACCTGTGCAAGTAAGCGTAGAGAAGGTAATGCTAGCAGGTAATAACACTACAGTTCAGCTCACATACTCTTATACACCCTTCCTAACACAGAGGGTAATTTCCCAAAGTATCATTTATCATTGGTATGTTATTACCTGCTGCCACTAAGGACACAGGCTCATTGCACTCCTTGAGGATAACTTCTTAAATCATAAGTATGTTTGGGTTGGCTTTTTGTTGTTTCTTTCTGATTTTGATTGTATTCATGCTGCCTAAGCATTTCTATAGTTCCCCTAGCTGCTAAAAACAATGCATTGCCACTGCAGCGATATGAGCACCATCACTCAACATGAAAGAGGTGTTTAAAATCCCTGAAGGCTTCACAGAGCAAAGCCCTGAGAGCAGACGTGCCCATGGGAAAGATGGGGTTTTTCCAAGCTGCCATTTTCAAATGATCATACAACCTTCATTCTGTAGAGGTGACAGAGCTAAGAAAATGTAGCTATACTATCACAAAAAAAAGGGACAAACACGGATAGAGCTGAGATCGTACAACCACGTGGTGACCTTGTCACAGGATTCCTGCTGCATTCAATACCTACTGACTCTCTAGATATTCACTGCATAGTCCCAATCCTTACTTACAGTGCACAGAACTTGCACCAATATTAGCCATTTATTTCTGAGTGCTTTTCTTCTCAATAACTCCGAGTTGAGCAGATACCATTATCCCATTTCACAGTAAGTCTGTGAAGCAGATTAAGATCAAGGTCAAAACTGCTGAGAGCGCACTCATATTTAGATTCCTGACCAAAGATGCTGAGCATCTCACCCATCAGTGAATTTTGCGTTTTGTAGAGCATTTGCATGTCCAGAATATACATCCCAGGGACTACAGTGCTTTCTCTGCAAACCCAACACCTCTGTAATGCGTGTTTAAGTCTGGACATTCAGGAAGTTTGGTTTTAAGACAGTTGCCCAGGATTATACAACTGCAGTGGCATGACAACAATTACACACCATGTTCAGAAATATTAAAACCAGATATTCCAACTCAGCTCTTCCCATTGTGAGAACAGATTAACCATCCTGATTTGATTGTTCCTTCAGCCTGGGCAAAGTGCCCTCAATTTCCATGAGCCTACGGCCATCTCTACATCCTACCACTCTGCTTTCCTCACACAGATAGAGGCAGGAGTCCTAGTAGACAGGAGAGAAAGCTGAAGGCTGCTGATGCTCATATTACTTTTGGCAGACACACAGCTGGACAGCTGGGCATTGGGTTTGCTCTCACCTGCCTCATGGTCATTAATCCAGGCTGACATAAAAGGAAGAGAGACATCAGATTCCTTTCACCAGAGGAGATAAAAGTAAAACACACCGAAGAAGTGAAGTTCCCTTTGGACGGAGAAAAGTAAGAAGTGCCTCTAGGTAAAAGCTTTCCTAATTAGGTCCTGCAGCCATGGCAGATTTGCATCAGCCCCTGTATCTAGAGCTGCTGATCATAAAAGCAAAGAACCTTTGTTTAAAGTTGTTTAGCTATCGGTGCTTCTTCATGATTAACGGCATCTCTCACATCACCCGAGGGTTAAAAAAAAACCACCTCAGAAAATTGAGGAACATTAAATGTACACTCACAAGAATTTGTCTATTGTTTTAAATTAACAACTAAACCCCAAATATTTCTTGAATCTATGACACACATTGTCATTTTTTGCACTTTCTACAATGAAGGTCTTGCATGTTTTGTGCCATTAATTCAAGGCATGATGAGCAACGCCAGTGCACCCTTGGAGTTGCTGCTCATTGGCTTTTAGGACAAACTCATCATTATTAAATACCAAAAGTCTTCTGAGATAATTTTAAATAATTTAAAAAGAAACAGAAACAGCTCTTTGTAGCATATTCTGGAGAGCAGGATGAAAGTCTGACCTCAGCAAGTTAAATTTACTTTTGCATCTTCTAAAGTACAAAAACAGAACTCCCAGTAGTGCTTTGGCATGAATAAGGTTTCTTTTTTTCATGAGTTTTGTTCCCCTGAGATGAATATCTCATTTTAAAAATAAATATGAGGAAAGCCAACAAAACAAATCACTATTATAACATAACAGGAAAAGAAAACATGGTTCTATGCTATGAGGAACGTGCAAGGTAGCTCTGGAAAAAAAGAGCTACCAACTTCAGGAAGACACAATAGCTTTCAGAAGGTGAAAGAACACTTAAAAATAGTTGCAAAAATCATCACTAAGGTGCATCTAACTCAGTGTCCTGTCTGCTTAAGCATTACCACATATCAGGGTGTACGAACAGTGCAAGAATGTGTTTGTCTGCTAATATCCTCCCTGTTTCCAGTCATTTTCAGGGACTTCTTGGGCTGGATGTGGCCTCTTTGTTTTTAGTAGCCCTTAACAGATTTACATGAACTCGTCCAGTCTCCTCCTGTGCCTCGGGAACTTTTAGCAGTCACAACATCCTTTAGGCAAAGAGTCTAACCACTCAATTACTCATTCTATGAAAATCTACTTCATTTTATTATTTATTGTTTTTAGCCTGGCTCCTGCTAGCTCCATTTGATGTCCTGCAGCTTTTTATTAAAAGACACAGTGAGCATAATCTCTGCTCATCATTTCCATGACATTCACAACTTTGACCTTTATCGTGTCCTCCTCCGCTCTCACCTCTTCCCTAATTTCTGTCTGCAGAACCAGCCCTCCTCCTTCAGAGCCGTGGGCAGGTACAGTATGATGCCCCTCTGCCACAGCAAAGCTTAGGCAGGTGGGTTCTCAAAGCGTGGCTACACTACATCTGGCATGGCAGGTGTCACTTTTTCTTTAACAGCCGCCCCTTTAAAGGATAAGAGTTTATCAGGTACTGCCTCGTCCTAATTGCATTATTCCATTAGCCCAAAGAACAGAGCTTTATCTTGCAGTAATCGAGGCACCAGCAGCCTGAGCTTTGTGAGGGATTACTGGACTTTAGTCCTGTGAAGAACAGGTTACATCTGTCAGCCTGACATCCTCTACCTCCATGAACAAAGCCAATCATAACAAGCCCCTTCTTCTTACAGTATCCTGAGTAATTGATTTCCCACAGCTGCTTCTGGGTCTTGTTCAAACCCTGAATATTCCCAAATTAATGTCAGAGAAATTGCAAGGTCTTTTGAGAAGTTTTGGATCCAGCCTTGTTTTCCCCCTTGTAGCATTCATCATGATTAAGCTCCTAGCACAGCATTCATCTACAGAAATGTGAGTACCTACGTGTAACCTAATCACTCAAAATTCCCCTCACAGTTAGGTTGACAGAGATCCAGTTAACAGTCAATAGCATCTCTGGAGCATTTCTTCTCTGAAAGAAGCCAGAGTAGCTCAGAGGAAACCACAAAGTACCTACTTCTTGCTCTTGCCTGTACAAGAGCAGTTGATGAGTGGCTCAGGCGCGCACATTTACACTATAGACTTCTAAAGTTAGACATCTTGTAACATCAAAAAGGGATTATATACACTGTTAAAATAATGGAAATTTTATCCAGATAAAAGGCTGTATTAATTCAACAAACACAAGTTTTAACAATTCCTGTACATTAAGTTTCTAAGTTTGTTATTAAATGCAAAACTGCTCATGATTATAAACCACCTACTCAGTAAAACAAAACCCAAACCATTAAACCAGGAGGCCTTTGCTTTCAGTAGAGATTTAGAAAATAATTGAGTGCTATAAAGCAACTGCGACTATTCTGTAGCTCATTTAGAAAGACACAAACAAGTTTAATTTTATTTAAGATAAATAATCTAATTTCTTTTTCATCTTGTATTTAATCTGTAAAGGACAACGAACAAAGCTTCTCACAGCTCTGTGGATGTTCTCCCCCAGCATCTCAGTCAAAAGCAATGAGAAATGGTAGAGATCTTCTAGATCACCGGACTCTGCACTTGCCAAGTGCCTCTCCGACTTGTATTGTTCGTATTGCTTATTACATTCTAGTTTTAAGCATCCCAAAATGTTGGGATGCTGTTGCACAGTTTGTTAGAAATCATGGTAAGAAAGGGTTTCCTTATATTCAGCTTGAAATTTAAGTTCACTCAACCATTCCTGATTATGCCCCCAAGTTTTCTCCCCACTTGTATGTATTCATCCTTCAAATATTTTTGTATCAAAGTGTATCCCTTGAAACCAGCACACACTCGAAGTGATCACCTACAGTCCTACAGCTCTTCTATCAAGTTGCTTTAGGATCAGGTGCCAACCTCTTACGCCGTTGCAGCTGAAGTCAGCACAGCAGAGCTGCTCTGTGCACCAGTGGAAGAGCCCTTCCTAGGCAAGGCTGCACCACAGGGACAAAATCCTACCAACTGCTAAAGCAGGGCAGCTTCAGCTCACATTAATGTTACGTGACCAGTAGTTACAGGAACAGGGTGGGTTCAGGTACCACCATGGAGTCCTCATCCACAGCAAGAACTGACATGTTTTCTTGGTGCTTTTTTTGCATGCTGGCAGCAAATACCAGAGGCCAAGCCTGACTCATTGGCACCTTCTTTAGCTGCTAGGGCAGCCACCACAACTTCTTGCTGCAAATGGAAACATCCTGAGAAGTAAAGATGCTCAGGAGTTGCCATCATGTTTTGAGCCACCAGCAAGTACCCTACAGAGCAAGGTCATCCATATTGCAGTATCTTATTTTTCTTATCAAATCTTTGTGATTTGCCTAATAAGTTTTTGGACTAAAGCCTGTAGGACAAATTCTCTCATCTGCTTCTATGTTTTCTTCTGGGAAAAAGGAAGTGTATGAACTGGACCTGGCAAATGTTATGATATTGATTCTGCCATTCGGCTTCATTCTCTCTATTTTCCCTTCAGTTCCTCTCACATAGGTTTTCATTTTCTCATGCAATTTTATGCATGTTTATTTCATTATGTCTTCTGAGTATAATCACTGGCCTCAGCCTCATGAACTAGAGGCAATTACCCATAATTAAAGTCATTCCTCACCTGTAAGGATCCATACATGGCAGTGGAAAGGAGATTAGCATTAACTGGAGCAGGCTGAAATGTAAACTGTGCTGTCCCACCACGTATTCTCAGGCAGCTTCATATAACTTCATCAATCTAGTCTCCTACTGGGGGCCCAACGTTATTAAAGTTGTTTTTGCTGAAAAGGGATGCAGGTGCTAAGGAAAGCAGCCAGAAGGTGAGGTTGCACTTGTGTGGTTTGTTTTTTTTTAATGTTTCTAAAAGTTTGCATTAATGCTAGCACAGACTCTAGTGAAGATGCAAGTCTCATTGCCTCTCAGTACAGCTAAGTGCACATGTGCACAGGCAGTCAGTGCAAGCAAATGAGATGGACAAAGGGTGTTCAGGGAAATCTGTAGCACAGACAAGGGTGTAAGTGTGGATGAAAAAGTGTATTTGAGTGGAAAAACTGAGCAGTTCAGTGGTGAGGGTTGGGTAGAAGAGAGCATGAGCATGAAGGTTCTTAAGAATCTGAAGGGAGAAAAGAGAAAAAATGTGGCTAGACAGGGGTAGTGCAAAGTAGCTGAGATCTGCAGTGATGTGGAAGAAGATGGTGGCCAATGCATTCATGGTCAGCTCACACACAGAAATCCACAAGGAGTCCCGAAATAGTTGCTTTGTTACAGCTTCCAACTAATATCAAACAAAGCACCCAACTAGAACAGGCTGTACTCTTGCCAGTTCCCTGTGCCACCCCAGCCTAAGACTTTGCTGGTTTCATGTGTGTGTGTGTTTTTGTTTTAATAATCGTATAAGAGAATTTCAGATATTTTTCCCCTGGTACTTTCACTCTATTTAGCATTGTGAAAATCTCCTCTGCTTTGTAGTTTAGCTCTGCCTGGGGTTTGTATTTCGCACTTTGACTGAATGAGGGCACTAATCCAACAGTGGAGTTGCCCATGAAAATTTGTTCAAGACCTTTGCTGCATGTTATCAGAAAAATAAAAATAAAGATCTCTACTTCTTGCAGAGATGGAGATTGGCTTTATTAGGCCAAGGTTTATTCAAAATTAAAACACTGTGCCATATTATCAAGCTAAATCCAATAGTGACAAAACCTGTGATCCAAAAAGTTTGTACACAGAGGCCCCTTACTTTTCTCGATTTGCAGATGTTCCAGAGGGGTGGTGTCTCACCTATGTGTGTGTGCAGAACTGCCTCTGTCTCAGCAGGGCTGACCAGCTCAGCACTGCAGCCTGTGCAGCCTCCAGAACCTCCAAGTTTCCTACTGGGCTCAGTCTGAAGGGTGTTTTCAGAGCATACAACCAATTAGGCACCCTACGAAGTGCACTAATGACAGATACTTCCTTTTAAATTAGAGCCAACCGAAGTCAGCAACCTTCTCACCTACCCCTTTTACTTAATAGCCTGGTGGCTAGAATAAACACCCAAGAAGGAGAAAATCCAGGCTCAGCTCCCTAAATTGAGCCTGAGGTAATTCAAACCAGCCTCTTAAGGGCACCTCGCTAAAGGTTAATCTGGGAGCACGCCCTCTCAGCTCCTGCTACTGAAGCCACGTTATGGAGCACAAAGGAACTCAGGAGCCCACCAAGTCAGACAGAAAGCACGCTCCCATTTCTTGGCTACCTCATCCCAGATCTGTCTCACTGTCCACAACAGTGCCCACCACACTGCATACCCAAAATTGCTTAGTTCCAGAACATGTCCCTGGGTTTTAGCAATGAAGTTCAGTGGTTGACTTTGCAGTGTTAGGTTTACAGTTGGGCTCAGTGATCTTAAAGTTGGTTTCAATGTAAATGATTCTACAATTCTATGATTTCTTTAAAGACTTTTTTAAGTGGAGCAAAAGGTGTCACCTGGTAGCCAGAGCATGAATTCAGGCCTCCCCACATCTACATGCATGACCAGACCAGCAAACCAGAATCCCTGCTTGGTTTTCCTTCTGTACTCAAATATCTTAAATTCCCATCATCACAGTACACTAGCTCCCATAGGATGCGTATAAAGTACTTCCAGCTAAGTTAACTGCATCACACTGAGGGCATTTCACCTGAACGTACTTAGCATCCGTATACAATATCTTTTTTAAACTACTTTCCAAGGAAGGCAAATAAACATGTCTGGTTTTGACCTTACACAACCAGAGCACAGACTCCAGATTTTGCATCTCATTCATGCACAAGAATGGTGAAAAAGTACAAAATCCAAGCAGAAATAAGTGAAGCTTAAAGAAAAGGGCAACTCGTAGTGAAAACCTGTAACTAACAATTGTTCTGACACAATAATTATTGTTACCTAAACCCCCTAATTAACTGGCCACAGGAAACTTCTCAACTATAGCTGAATTTTAGTTGTACTATGCTCTTGAATGTTTTGTAGAAACAGATACAGGGGGTTTTACGTTTGAAAAATATGCATATTGACTAAATGGATTTTATATTTAATTAAATTTCAAAAGTTGTAACTTCCTATCTACTTCAGATTTCAAGAAATAATGTTCTATGAACAGACAGCATTGAAGTCATGTTTTCTCTCCTCAGCAAAATCAAAACAAGCTTGCAAAAATATGTAGGTGATGTTCTACCTGAAAGTTGACTGCTTAGGCCTCCAATTTACACAGAAAAGTCTCACAAGGCCACCGGAGAGGCCCGTTGCCCAACCACACTGGATTCAATCTGTTTCGCATAAGCAGGAATCTCATAGCTAAGCTGATTTTCTGTGGGTATTGGTAAATATGCTTTGCCATGCCAAGATTCAAAATGCTAAAAGCCGTTTCAGCTAGTATGCTGAAAATGCAGATGAATATATGAAAACAAGTATTCTGTAACATAAATGGTTAAAAATTTCTATTTTGTCACCACAAGGTTTTTCTATGTATTCCAACCAGGTTACTAGATCCAGACATCTAAAAATCTTTTCTTACTGGTTTCTTCTGCCACAAAAATAGAAAAAAAAATACCCCAAGCCCATAAACACATTAATGAAAAAAACAAAGAACTTCCACATGAGAATGTGAAAACAATAAGGAGGCATTAAGCACTGCAGCACTAGCCTTCTAATGTCAGGATTTATTATAGCTAATGTTCTACTCTCACATTTTCCTCCCCTAACAACAATTAATTGGAGCCTGTTTCAAATGGTAAGACAGGTATAGATTCCCCAGCTCTATTCCCAGCCTGTTCTTCTGCTTCAGAGCTTCTCCCATTCTCTCTTGCCCACTTGTGACTCACATACAGCACTGCTAACCCAGGTCAAGAAGTTTGGGAAGAAAGCTTGGTGTGTGCACCTGGAATTCACAAGCAGCATCCTCAACTGAGGAGCCCTTTATTTTCAAAAAGGCTTTAAAAGCTCATACCATCAGATCCCCCCTACAAAATTCAAAATGAAGAAGGTTTGGGATGGAGAAAGCAGCTGACAGGAACTCAAGGAGAGAGGATACTAAGAGAGTAGTACATTACTGATGAATCAAACATGACGTTTTTAATTTGTTATCTGTACTTGCGTTTACAAGCTGCTCAGCTAAAGATTTGCAGTTTGGGGTTTTCTACCACTGTAGACAAAACTGATGCACCACACATCAAAACACAGCAAGTATTTCTGTACTGTTGGCTCTACATCCATCTATTCATCTATTTCATACACCCTTAAACCCCCAAACTTTATCTTTCTCCACCTTTCTAGAACCCTTCTACTGTATTTTGGCTGTGAACAGCTTCACACCCATCCTATTTCTCCATCCTTCCCTCTCTCTCTCTTTGTCTTGGCAAGATGATGATTAATACCTTTCAAAAGCTCCAGTGCTCCCCAAGCCTCCTCTTCCTGTGAGAATGATGGTTGCCTTCACCCAGAAGCAAGGTACGTTTTCCTGCAACCTGTGGCACACTTGCTTGGAGAAAGAATCAATTGGGGTGCAAAGCGCCTTCCCCGTTTTATCCTCCGACTCAAATGTGCTGAAAGGCTGCAACTGTCTCAGCTGGAATGCATCTCAGCTGGGGCCTCACTTTCAATCCCAGCCCCAGAACCACACAAGCATTGCACTAGCTGGATCCCCTCTCCCCAGCTCCCAAGTGCGTGCGCACAAGTTTCGTACTGTTTTTTTACGTCCTGTGTCCTCTAAGCCCTCCTGGTCTCCTCGTTGGACCCCACAGCCAGCTCGCCTTGCTAAAGCACCTGCTAAATGCTGACTCCACAAGGGAGAGTATTTCCTCNCTTCCTTCTATGCTGCGACTTCTCCTGTCAAGGGATTTTAGAGCAGTTGTTATTGAACATAACTACTCTGAAAGTCTTTGTAGCCTCCAGTACAGGATGAATATGAAGATGTCCTGCCACAGTTGCTTCCTCCACTGCTGCAGATGACGGCTTGACAAGCAGTTTGCATTTATGTTGTGAAGTTTTCCACAAGCATTTTACAGACACTCAAATGAACAAAATAACCCCCAAAGGATTTCCGAGGAAAACAAAAAGTTATTTCAAAATATTACTCAGTAGCACATGAAGCACTAATTGACAGTTTGCAGTGCTCTGTAGGAGTGGTATCAAAACACTAGTCTGTGTGGACAGGATTTAATGTGGTTTTGAGTTTTAAACTTGGTGTTAAAGCCAGCCACAGCCAATGGCAAACTCCTGAAGAAAACTTGGGTTAAGCATCCAAGAGCTCTCTTCAGCATGACAATAATAAAATCACATTCTAAGGCAGGTCAGGCCAAACTGCTTGTTACAGAAGCAGACATAGGACTAGAAACTTATGATGTATGTTCATAAGCACAAGTTAAAAAACCCCCACCAACAACAACAGTTTTAAGGCACTATGTATGACTGCCATATACAAAACATACTAGCTTGGCAACAGAGCCTGTAAGGGTATGGCAAGAAAGAAAAGCCTGATGTGGTGAGAAGGTTTGCACAGCAAGAACAGCCCCTGCAAAGAGAAACTTTTCCTTGTCTGGAGCTCAGCCAACCAACCACTGTTCCAGATGTGGAAGAGCGTGATGGCCATTTTGGACAGCATGGAAGGAAACTGTGGAAGATGAGAAGACCAGAGTCTACATCGGCAGGAAGCATGAATTAAACAGTCCACAAAACCCCCTCCAAAATAAACTTCGTGAAGATCTACTTTTCCAGAGTTGGTATCTTATTTTACAACAGGGCTTATAAACTAACAAAACAAAACAAAACAAAAAAAAAAAAAAAAAAGAAAAAGCAAATCTGTCCTTAAAGCAGCGATTTTACCTGTCATATTTTCATCTGTCATTGCATATGACCCATATAACCTACGATTTCCTGAGCCACCTCAAATAATATGCTCTTAAGAACTTCATTCCATGCTTCTTCACATTTTTATACATAATGATCTCTCTCCCTATATTAGAATTAAGTCCACGCAGTTCACACCCTCCTTTGCCACCTGTAAATCCCCAGAGCCATGGCACACCACCTCCAGTGCACCTTCTGCCCATCTTGCTCCCAACACTTCCTCCCCTGTGAGTAGGGCCACCACCGCGCTGCCTTTCCCTATGAACTGGTTGGCAAAGCAAGGCTTGTCCAGACACGAAGCCCTACGCTCACAGGAGCTGCACCAGGAAGGGAAGGAGCAGATATTCCAGCTCTGCCTGTCACGTCTGCATTTCAAAGGTTGTGCCTGGCTGTGGGAAAGAACAAAGAGGGTCTGTCAGTCCACATGCAAAACCCCATGTTCTTCTGCCCCAACTGCAGGGCTGTTGCTCATGACCCAAATACACGTCCCCACTTGCCCCTTACCACTAAGTTAATATCAGTCTCAGTGACACAAGCTCCATGTCTCTTCCATCTTATCTGCCAAACACGTACACGTCTTTTAAAATACACATTTTAAAAAATTAAATATCCAGAGTTCTGAAAGAGGGAAGGCATCCAACACAGCCAAGGCCTGAGGAAAGAGGGCTTAGGAGCAGCTAGTGTGACTTCTTGATTATCTTACTTGAAAATGGATAACTGGTACTAATTTGTGGTACTAATTTGTGGGGTCTTCACAATAGATAGAAGTTTCTTAAGGCTACAGTCTACTTTGATGCAGATAGGAGATTTCCTTAGCCCTCAAAATGAGGGTACTGGTGTTCTCAAGAGAAATACTACATTTTCCCAAATCTCCTTCACCAGCTGCAACGGGCATGTCTCTGATTCACAGCCATGACTCAAGTTTTAAGCAGCACATGCTTTGTGGGTGTACATCTACTCCCTTCAGTTTGTGGCTGCAGTAAGGTTTAGATACACCATTACCAGTACACTAAAACATGTGGCAGCAGACACCCACTTGAGGGAGAGAAGAGAGAATTTCACCTGGGATTGTTGCGACAAGGCTACAGGTGACTGAGATGACTCACTTCCATGGTTTCAGATTGCAGTCAGGTAGAACGTATGTGCTAGCTAATCCAAAAAGGTAGCTCTGGTGGCCTCATTTCCAAGTCTTTCTGAGTCCCCAGATGGTGAGATGGCCCCTAAACTTAAACGTTCACATATACATTCATTACCAGTAACTAGATTACCAGCCATCACTTGTCCATTACGGACTCCAACAAACCCAGAGGGTAAAGTTTGCATACAGAATTCAGGCCACTGTTGCTTTCCTTCTGCACTGTGAAGCAGATGGCTCACCTTTGGCACACCAACCCACTGACTGGAAGCCATACTCACATCCACAGCCCCAGCTCCCACAAGAACACCTTCACATCTGCTTTACAAATCCCTTGTCCCATTTACTGTTTTTTAGTCCCTTGAATATTGCAGTACAAAACATACAAAAAGCCTCGGGAGGCAGGTAAGATTTCATCCCTTTTGACTGATTTACCTTCAAAGCCAATTTCAGTTTGCACATATCCAAGAGGTAATAGGCCTTGCGTGCCCTTATTGGTTGAGACTGGGACACTCTCCTGGTCAAGGAAAGAACAAAGACAGGCTCCTCAAAAAGGCCAGGCCTCCCGTTTCTTGAATGGCCACTGGAATCAGTGCTCATACCCTCCCTTTAAAATAGAACAAAATCTTGAAGAGAATGTGTGATGTGCTAGATTCTGTGCATGCAGATGCACTGGATAAACTTCTGCGGCACAAGAGCCGGTAGACCATTCATACCCTTCCACTGACAGTTTCCTCTTGCTTAATTATAGGCATCACCTCACTCCATGTATCTCACCACCCAAAGGAGCCTGGCATTGCTGAAAACCAATCCCATAAAACATTCTGAGCTGGCTTCAAATATACAGATGACTATATAATATCACAAATTTCAGATATATTTTTTTATTCTCTCAAACTCAAGTTTTTATGATCATGAATTCTATTAAGCTGGTGGCTGGAAAGAAGAAGGCAAAATGGACCCATGAGCAGAGTTTTTCAGAAAACAGCCCAGGTGCATCTTATGAAACGGAACTGAAATTGTTAAACATAATGGGAAAAACTACCTGACAAGTATTACACTTTTTATCATATATACCTAGTAAGTTATAGGTTGTATAACCAATACTAAAAGACAGGCAACGGTGACCTGTCAAGTTTCAAAACTGTTCTCAAACCAGTTTAATAACTGTTGGAAACTATACTGCTGATGTTCACAGTTGCTAGAAAAAGAGTTTGACAGACATCAAAACCATGAGCTTCCAGCAAAAGGTGATAATTGCAGTGTTTGTATTCAATGATTATGCTAAGAACAAGGCCTCTTTCAGATGAAAGCGTGCCTAACAATCTCCTGATGTATCCATCTTCTTGTAAACAATAATGTATCCATTGTTTGGTTGGATAACAGACAAATAATTGATGCCTTGGCTATACAGACACTGGGAAGCATTTCATCCACCCTACTTTACTTTCTGTAGACACAAAATACATTATTTTCTGTTCCTGTTCTTCTACATCAGACAACAGTAGGAGAGAAATATATAGAAACAGCAGTGTATGATTTTATTTATCTCAGTGGAAGTGTGGAATGAATCCTGGTCCTGCAGGAGATTAGACTAGATGATCTTTCGAGGTCCCTTCCAAGCCATAACATTATGTGATTCTGTGAAAGACAGATGGAGTCAGTATAGCCCTCCTCAGCATAAACTACCAGAGGAGATGTCTGGCTACTCCAGAAGCTCTAGAAGGGGTTCATATGTAAGTGCATCAGTGGTTCAAGTATAAAGTGTTTACTTAATATTGTAATAGACCAGTAATGCAGGCACCCATTACTGTCCGCAGCTGAGCAGGTGTAGGTTACACAGTGTTAATGCAAGCCGGTCATTGCTCCAGCCAAAGCAACCAAACAAGTGAGCGGTTTTGCTTAAAACACTGTTGAGAGCCTTCACACAAGGGTCATAAAAAGACTATAGAAATGAATGGTGGATGTAATTCCTCAAACTACTACAACTGTTTTAGAAGCAACTAACAGTACCTTTTGACTTGCTTCGTACTACTTCTTAGGCTTTGAAGAGTCCTTTACTTCTCAGACTTCCTGGGGAGAGTAAGGGAGCTTTCAAGTCTTGTGCTGCATGCTCCTGGGACAGCTGATGAGAGCAGCACCAACACACAGCTATGTCACATGCATCACTCCTTTGAATACTCTAGCACACTTCTTCAAACTCATGACAGGTAATCATCAATGTTGAGCTAAATAGGAATTGTGTTAATTAACATGTTTAAACGATCCAAAGATTAAGAACATAAACATACAACTCCAGTACTTCCAAAAATGAGGCCAATCTCTTCATCTGCCTTGTGAAAAAAAAAAATAAAATGTAGCTCTCTAGCTTCCTTGTAGGCCCTCTTTAGGTATTGGATGATCTCTTTCATTTTGATGACTTAATTTCTTCCATTATTGATGTAATTGTGAATTCCAGAGAATGGATTCAATAAGAAATGCACATCCAAGCTACACGTGTCTGGTTACTTTTACCAGACACATTTGTTCACCCTTCCTCTTTAAAACTACACACACACATAC
>WEIS01008533.1:0-11246 GCA_013389965.1 Todus mexicanus | reverse complement strand
GGGGCTGTGCCGCGGGGGGGCGCCCGCCGCCTCCCGCCCCGGGGCCGGGCGCCTCCCTGTGGGCCCCGCAGGCTGCGGCCCGCACACGGGCGGCGGTTCTCGGCGGTTTTTTTATTCATTCTGCTAAAAATATTGCTAAAAAAAGCTCGCCCCACCCCCCCTCAACCTCGCCAAGTGCTGACGGGCAAGGGGGGCGCGGATGGGGATATCCAGGCTGCGCTCACGGGTCTTTTCCTGTCACACCAGAAATTAAAATGCTGAAAAATATTCTTAAAATTCGCTAATGTTCTGAGGAGGAGAAGGGAAACTGCAAACAGCGGTGGTAGGGTGCCTCCTCTGTAAAAGCCGGTGCAAAATTAAGCGTTTGGAGGCAAAGAAATCCATTCCCAGGAGAAGGAAAAAAGAGGGATTGAAAGAGCCTTTACATTAGAGATTAGTGGTGAGAGTGGGTGAGACCCATTTGTGAAGTACAGATCCTACTACGGTGTCTTCTGACAAAGTTTTAAACTGAGAAGCAGAGGTGCAATCTAGTAAATGAAATGACATGATGGACATTGTGGGATGACCTCAACAAATCCCCTCTGGTACGCAGACACAGTGACATAGTAACCTTGTTTTACACAACACCATTAATGAGATTCTTGGCTAAGCTCAATCCAATTGGAAGAATATACTTTATTATAAAAATGTGCAACTATCCATAAAACTTTATTAGCCAGTATTTTATATTACAATCATCGGAGGAGTCAAAGTCAGGTTTTTGCTGTTCTTCTTTCTGTCCTTGTTCATGTCTTAACACAACTGGGTAATCATACTTTGCAACTAAATTACACCGGTGAGATAACAGTAACTTCCATATGATACATTAGTAAATGGTTATTTTCATGAATGTTATATCTAAAGCAAAAGTAATACTTGCACACCTAAGTAGTTTGGTAGTGAGAAATGAAAATCTGAAAGTTTTCTTCCATTGTAGAAATCCAAAGGCAATATGGTCAACGTGAGAATTGGTTATTTGGAATATTAAACATTAAAATGAATGGCTGGATAAAAATGTTTGCCTATGATTGTAAGCGCACTGCTTTGAATAAAGTTTATTGGCAAAATACACTGTGGCAATCATTCATAAGTAAAATCAGACTCAAAGAGCTTTGTGGAGAATGTAGAATCTGTGCGCCCCATCTGGTGCTGATAAACAGTCCAGGCTGTTTAGGAAGTTTCACCCACTGTAAGCTTTCCTTGCACTCACTGCTGCCTGCCCGTGAAGTTCCCTCAGGCCTTCTTCCAGGAGGGTAAAGAAAAAATTAGTGCATTTAATAGACCAAATATTTTGGTGTTCTGTAGCAATGAAAGAAATTACGAGAGCCTTAACCCTACTTGTGAGAGAAGTATGCAGAACTCAGGAAATTTAGAGTAAGGAGTGATATAATGTAAAGCTTTTGAGAAGGAAAAAAGGTAGTGTGAGTCAGTGACTGATGGTCAGCCTTTGAATCACCTGAATTGTATCTCTGGTTTATGTTGGAAGGGCAGGTTTACACAGAGTTTATAGATAAAGGAAGGGGCAAATTCTGGCTTTTGGTATAAAGTTAAAGTAATACGCAGACAATGTTTATGCCAGAGGGTTTTTTCCCCAGCTGATTTTGGTGCCATAATCGCTTTGCTCTTTAATTACACAAACATCACTTCTACTGCTGGCAGAAATATTCAGAACCTATGTGAATGGGGCTGGTGTTTTGTCACTGCAAATATACTCAGGGTATTGGTGAACACGGCTGGGGCTTTGTCACTGCAGCCTTGTTCCAGGACGTGCTACAGTGCAGCTCTTTGGTCTCCAAAAATAACAGCGTTACGAGCAGAGAAAACCCGTTTGGAAGCTGGTAGTTAGACACGGTTCAAATTCGGTTTGAGCAGACATTGCAGCTGCCTGTCTGTGCGCAACCTTAAGTTTTTGACTTGTTGGGTTTGTTAAAGACTCAGGCTGTTGTTGCCTCAGTTAACGCTGACAGGAGCAGACTCACGGAGACTGTAGAGATGTAAGCTTTACTCCTTGTGATGTAGAGAGTCGCTGAAGGTAAGAGACTTTCTTGTATCAGCTTTGATTGTTTTTGAATGGGTGTTGTGGAATACTTATGCTAAATAGCTTTTGCAAGCACTTACTGCATATAGAAGGTACTGTTTCCTCAGTGGGCTCACAGCATGGACAGTCCAGCAAGACGCTTTCACCAGAAAAGCCTCCCACCTTTTTCAGATACTGGTTCCACGGGCAGATGCTCCTTGTGATCGAATTTGCTGCCTAGCAGAGCAAGTTTGGCATCAGGTGATGGCTTAAATCCTGTCTGTTTAAGTCTCCTCTGTTTGCTTGGTGTAGACCACAGCCTAGCAGACACTTCAGCATGCTTTTAAATTAAAACACAGCTATTATTAGCTTAAGTCTGGTTTGTGTCTGCTCTCTGTTGTCCTGCAAATGGATTATGTAGATGCTCAGGTGAGTTGTGGATGGGCTGTGGACCTAGAAGCTCTATGGCCACACTTCCATGGTACCATGCTACTTGGACTTGACTAGTTAACATGCAGCCCAGACACATCTATGTCACTGACTAGTCTTTTCTCCATCGTACCTTTAGTATCCTTCATATCATATGTGCCTTCAGTCTAATTTAAATACTCTTGATACTATCTGTGGGTTTTGTCTTATCCTGAGTATACCATACTACTTTCAGCTCAGATATGTGAAATATGACTGTAAACAGCTAAGTTGAACATATGCATAACACAGTATATATTCGGTTTCTCCGAAACCTAAAGGTCAGTAGTGTACACAAGTCCTTTGCTTATTTGTGGCTGTTTGGCATCATTGCGTTTGATAGGAAAAGATTAAACACTGGTGACAAAAAGTGACAAAAAACATAACTCACTTTCTGTAGTGCACTTGCTATATGCATTCTCATGAAAAACTGAAATACAAGTTAAATACATACTTATTTTATTCCAGGCTATAGAATAGGTGTATTTAGGCAGTTTTTCAAAGTGTATTGCACACTGCATGCACAATAAATCAGTTTAATAGCTTGACTGTTTTACAATTTGTCTTCAAAGAACCGTATGATAGGCAATGAGATCATGTTACGGCATGACTTGTCCATTTGGACAATATCCATTTTTTCATAAAAAGATTTGGGAAACCCAAACTGATAGATGAAATGTATAGTAAACATTTTAATATGAGCATGTGCTCCAAGAAAGAAACTTTACATGTTATGTTCAGTTTTTAAATCCCTCTAAATAGAGGATTTAAGACAAGAAATTTTGAACGTGATTTCATTGCTGTATTACACTGAAGATTGGTGTAATATTTTTCAAAATGTTATAACAGTTTCCAAATACAGATTTGGAATCTTATGCTAGAAATAAAGGTAATAGTTTAGGGCCCACACATTTAGCTTTAAAACTCTCCTTGAAAGGATGACTTGTCGATGTTGACAAGAACTTCTACCTGTGTGAAATATCTTATAAAGATAGCTTATGACTAGCAGGTCACCATCGAATAGTAACATTAAGAATATTCAAGTCTACATTTGTAAAGACTTATGCATGCAGTTTCATCTCGTACACATTATTTAGTTGTGTGGCCTAAATGTATTGTGCCTCAAACACCAACAAACTTGAAATTACACTATGTAAATAGATACATATATGATGCTGTATATGTTTAGTACCACAGTAAATATAACTGTAATCAAATGATACTAGACATATGTAGGACCATAGTTAAATTCCAATTAAGAAAAAAAAAAAGCCAGAAAAATTCCTTTTTTCTAACAGTATTTCACAGTAGAAGGAGACAGTCCTTTCTCACTGAATTTCCCCCCTTTAAAATTTGTAAACATCATAGCTATTATTCTATCAGTATAATAATTAAATATTTTATTCATAGTGGTAAGTAGCTAACCAACATGAATAAAGTTGTCATAACACAATAACACTTTCAGACAAAACAGGTATTTATTAAAAGAAACATTTATAAATATTTTGTCTTGCATTTTAAACTACATTTTCATAAATAACAATATTTAAAAGTGCTGAATATGGTAGGATAGTCAGCAACGCCACTGTAAACAGATTTGTTTTCCACTTTGCAGATTTTTTTTTTTAGATCCCATTTTGTTGAACACTACAACAGTTAAAATATTNAGATGAGGTTTTGAAGTTCTGAGTCACTGTCTCTTTAAACATCAAAATGCATCCTAAAATTGGACGTTGTGGGTTTTTTTATAAAAAGGCCAAGCAAACACCTACTAAAAACACCATGGCAGCCAAGCAATGGGAGTACCATGCTGCCTTAGCTCTGATTAAGGGCTCAGTACAGGATTCTTTACCCAGGAAAGACACCTGTTGAGTTTCTGTAGGCATTTTGCTTGGGTAAGGACTGTAGGTTTAGGAGCCCTTAAAGTTTGGTTAACATTACTCTCTAAACACCTTGTTTTCAAAGGAGTTACTCAAAATCAATGAGGCTAGAAGCTAAGTCTTCTTTAACCCGCCACCTCGTAAAACATTACTTTGTTTAAAAACATTTTTTACTGGATTTAGCTTTCAAAAAAAAAATCTTACAGGACTGATGCAATTCATCAAAATGTTCTAAAACGCTCTAAAATGCTACATGTAGGCAATCTTTTATTAAATTTCTTTATTAAAAAAACTAAATTATCAAGCTTTTTATGGTTTTTTTTTTTGTTTTGATTTTGTTGTGTTTTTTTATCTTTTTTCTTTTTTTTTTTTGCTGAAGTACATAACATTATACAACAGTGTTAGAACTGGATAGCCAGTCTTTAATAAATCAATTACAGTATCTGACATCTGAAATGTACATTGAAAATCTTTGTTATTTTGACAATTAAACAATATCAGCGCATAGACTGTGTCACCCAGATACGGATCCCTTTAAGTGGTTTGTGCTTTTTTTTTTCTTTTTTTTTCTTTTTTCTTTTTGACATTGCAAACTCTGTAATGAAAATGCCACAGTTTTGGCAGTGAACAAACAGAGGAATCCTCTGCTTGATTTATTTTAAATAAACAGTGATAAATAGCTCTTTTTTTCTTCTGTACAGAAATATTGGCTTCAAAAAGTCAGTGTATTGTACTCAGTAGAGCAAGTTGAGTAATGCTACACCTTAAAAATTGGCTTTTTTCAGTTAGTGATGTTAAAAATTGCAAGCCTCTTTCTGGTTTGCTGCAATTGATTCTATGTACCATAAGACTGTATTGCACAAAAAAGTTCTTAAATACAGATATAATTTATGTTATTGGATTAAATATTGCAACAACTAAGTGGTAAGTGAAGCAGTTTTACCTTGCACATGCAGTGTGAGGATACACAAGGAGACTGTTCATAAAACTACAAATACATCATTGCAATCTTGACTGCAGTGGGGTGAAAGGAGTGTGAAACAAATGTATTTTGGCAAATCCATTGTTCCCCTCCCACGCCATCTCGAGCAAGGAGGACCTTGGTAAAAATGTAGACAGAGACCATAATATGTATTTGTTTTCTTCACAGTAGCCTGAGTAGTGCTAAACTGTAGTTCTCCAGGAACCCAGCTCCAGATGTTATTAAACTACTTTTCTTCCATCCCACCCACCCAAAAAAAAGCAAGTTATTTTGTTTGAAAATGAAAACTAAGTTTCAGAAGTAGAGCCTGTAATACTTTCAACAAGAGACTTATAAATCTGAGAGTTCAAAAACCTTGGAAAAGAGTCTCTGTGCATTAGAGTGTATATCTGGAGTTGGGCATCTTCATACATGTGAGGGCTGGGATCCAACAAATTTCTGTTGATCACTTCTCTCACCCGGGAATCAAGACTAACCTGAAGATGAGAACAGAGTGATATTAAACAGTGATATTAAACAGTGATATCAGAAAGGCTGTTACACGTGTCTTTATTTCTCAGGGCTCTATGGAATATGCCAAGTCTATCTGTTTTTTCAAGTAATGATCTGTGCTTCTTTGAGAGCCACCACACAATTACAGACTGAGACCATTGACTGTATTTCAGTTTTGACTTGGTCTTTGTTTCCATCTTAAGATCTGTAAGATGAAATGCAGCTGTAAACCATAACAGATTCAGTGCAATGAAGTAAAGCTCTGCATTAACCTGGATTTCCCAAAATGTTATCTTACCTTGAATTTTTTTTTTTGTCGTATTTAAAATTATTTCTCTGCAATTAATGTTGAATGACTGTAATTCAGAGAGCTGAAATGTGGGGTTTTTTTCCCCCTGAACATTTGTAGTTAAATCTTTAGAAGCTTTCCATTCAGCATTTGCATCTGGCTGCCATACAGATTTTTCTCCCATTTTTTTTCAGGCACTACACTTGTTAACTCACAAATTGCCTGAAGGTTTTAATAATTTTTATCATTTAAATTTCCTCATTAATATTAGCTAGCTCAGATTTTTTCTTCTTTTCAAGACTTTTTAACAACTGGTAATTTATACTTTCAGGATATCATATGTCCATACTGAGGTTGTTAGCAAATTTCAAATTTAGCTTCTCATTTTCTTTCCATTTGTAATGAAATGCCTAGACAGAAAAGGGCATATTATGCTTGGGATGAATGCACAGATGATTTTAGAACATCATTTAGAAATTTGAATAAATATACGGCTTATCCACAAAATGCTCTGAAAACACTAAAATTAATGCCTTTTTGGATTAAACAAAATGGCAGTAGCAGGAAAGCCCACTGGGACCAGGAAGCGTTTACTCAGCTAAGAAGAAAAAGGCTAAAAAACTGAGCAGAGAAATACCAAGCACAGATCAGTTAAGCTACTGTGGTTTACAGCCGGTTGCAGTCTGACCCTATGTCTCTGCAATCATATAAATAGATATTCATGTTGTCTGAAGGATTGAGTTCAACTTTGCAAGGTACCCAGATACCTTGATATGTGAAGGATGGTAACAGAGATGAAAACTCAAAACATGTGTGGATGTGGTGGAGCAATATTTTTGAAATACAGTGGTACAGTATGGTACTGAGGAGTAAATATACATTTTCATTGTATCTTGTATCTTTGGTACCAGCTGTAGAATCTGGCATCATTAGCTTGTTGGCATGTTGGGGTATGTTACTGCCACAGCAGGCAAGCTCTTTCTCCTCCAGTATTTGCTGTTACTTGATTATCAGTCACAAGGCACAACCATGATGCAGCCTGACTGGGAGTATACTGTTGCCTGTTCATGCTAGCAAACCGTACCGATTACTCAAGCATGCCATCTCTGCAGAACATCCATTACACCTCCTTAATGCACCCTCTGCACCGAAGTGCATATTGCTATGCCTGCAGCACCCCAGGGAGTACCTCTGCTGTACACCTTCCTTTTGGATGGGTAGATATGGGTGCTGAGTCAGCTGCCTTCGACAGCCTCCCCCCTTTCCTACCCTGGTGCTTCCCCTCTCCTGTGCTAGCAGGGCCGTCTGGGCAGCCCCACAGCTAGCCTAGTTAAGGAATCAATCCATCTGAAAGCAGCATTTCTTTTCTGGGCTGTTTTTCAACTCAGGCATTTTTCCTGATTGAATTCACCGTGTAACTACTGTAGCTGTGGAAGCAGAATGGAGCGCAGAGCAGAAATAAGCAGACTGGTGGGGCTGTTCTGCCAGTGACTACCTGCTTTTAGACACAGCAGCATGCTGTGGTAGGTTTGAGAAGTGGTGTTGCAACCATACATCTTCAAAATTTATTATGAGTAGATTCCATCCCAGACCACTGAATTTCTTTAGCACAGGAATGGCATGCTAAGATTCAAATAGTTCTCCCCTCTGACACACATGCACACACACATATCTTAGCAAATGCAGTTTGTACATCTAGCTAATTGGTTCTTCATTATCAAATATAATAATTAGGATAAAAAGCTCAAATTTGGAAGGATGGTGTGGTTTTGTGCCACAGAATGTAGTAACAATTAATCGCACTTATAGAATAAAAAAAAATTAATTATGGAACTATTAATCTACATCAGAGTTTTTCAGTGGCTCGGTAAAGCCAGATGGCAAAACTGATTGCAATTACTAAAGGTATTTCCTTGCTAAACAGATGAATACAAGGTATCTGTTTAGAACACTAAGACATGCCTCAACAACTTCATCACTGAACAAGCGATGCTAAATATTTCAGCTCTTATGCCATCTGGAATTAGATGCCTGGATAAACAAGAACTTTTCAGATCCCGTGGTGATCTAAAGCATTGCAGTTATTGTTTGCCTCATAAGGTTTCCAGTAGGGGCAGGAGAAACTAGGTTGATGACATCTGCGCATGTCCAGTGTATCGAGTTTGTCAGTAGTTTTGTTAAACCCTAAGTCAAACAATGATTGGTGTTTGAATTTTAACTGCTAGTTGTCTTGGCTTAAAAAGACTACTGAGCATCTAGCTCATACATATATGTACCAGAGATATCATAATGTAAGAAGAAATTATTATTAGCTTGCTCTACTGGCAGTTATTACACTCCACAGCAGAAGTACACACTGGCACAAGAGAAGATAATGGAGCTATAAATTGCTGTTGGCTTCATTCATATGAATGAAGTTGCAAATTACTACTGAATGCAGTGCACAAGTAAAATGTAGGAAGCAAGGTCCACAGTGAGCATAAATTAGCATAATGCCATTCAGTAGAAAGTCAGATGCAATGCACAGATTTCTGGCAAAGGAACCAAAGGTACATGATGTGGCCTAAGAAAGACTTCTTTATAGTGCTTATATATTTATATATCTCTCTGTTCCAAAACATGGCTTGATAAGGGATACTTTTTCTTTACTACAGGTGAAGATCATTTCAGAATTCATCTATTTCAGATTAAGGGTTGAAGAAAATCTGAGGTAATTTCATAGATCTTGTCATACCATTCATCAGTGAAAACCTGTGGTCTCCATTCCTAGAGACTCACATAGGAATAATCAATGCAAATTTGGACTTTCTCCCAGACAGCTGTTGCTATAATGATCCTGATGCAAATTCCTTAATTTTGGTGCCTTTTCTTCAGAATCCATTTGCATTACATACTTCCTCTCTCTGGCAGGCATGTAGCATTACCGAAGACGCATATCTATTTCTCAGCCTTCTCCTACTGGAGTTTCTTGAGTCTTACGGAGAGCTTTGAGGTATTGTGGCCAGTAATGCTAAATGGCCCAACATCTGTGTCTCTACTTTTTCTGTTCCTTCCTTTCCTGATTTGATGTCCGTACTAAGACTTCTATCTGAGAAATCAGAGAGACTTTCAGACCCCCTCTGGCAATCCAGGGTATAACATTTCTGCCCTGGAATAACAGAAAATGCAAATACAACATTTACAGCTTTACCTCTTTTGGTGATAGTATAGAAATGTAATCTTCATATATAAGTCTTGCTTTTTCTTCAATAACTTTCTTGTTCTGTTCCTTCTTTAGATCTTCACACGCAAGCCAGAAAAGCAGGTTCTCCTCACTGTACTCTGTTCTAAGAAACTCCCTGAAAAGGTTCCTCCCAGCTGGTGTTTTCATCATCTTGTCAAAATTCTGAGCCCAAGACAAAATTTCATCTGCAGTAGGGTTTTGGCTGCAAAAGCAAAGTATCATTACAAATATGCTTCTATTTTTGTAACAGTGTTTTCATATATTTGTCCAAAAATTCTCCTTTCAACGGCACTATAGTCCAGAGTGAGAACTGGAAGCAACAAGGCTTCACAGTGACGGGGGAATTTCGTTCACGCTCTACTTGTGCATTCATTATCTCAATAGCCCACTGAATGTGTTTAATGTTACAAGACATGCACTTGGCTTTCTACAGGTTTTCTACTAGTGTCATTAGCCATCAGACTCAAAGACAAAATCCCACAACAGCTTTGAATTCCTGCCTCTGTAGTTAAAGGAGATGTGATTTCAGAGAGCTGGCAATAGACTATCTTTCATGAGGTATTTAGATGACACTTGATGTCCCTGCCTGCTTCTGATGGTGTGTGGCCAATCACTGGCTGCCACACAATTTGGTTCAGGAAGGACAGGAAAAGCAAAAGGCTTTCAGCAACTAAGAGCATACTAATGAGCCCCAACAAAATAGTAATTCAGAGAGCTTTTAAATTAGCATATTTCTCTGTGCTTCTACCTGAAGGTTGCTAAGCTTCCCTCTGTTTGGTGCTATTGACCTGAATGATGATCTATTGGCACAAGATGTGATGGATGTTGCTGGCAAAACTGGAGAGGGAAGAAATGGGAAAACATCCTTATTCCCATTTTCTGAAGGAAACTATTCATGGCTTGTAACAGTGGACGTGCTGGATAAGTGATCAGAAGGCTAAATCATGTCACTAATCCACTAATGTACCAATGAAGGGAATGCTCCAATGAGGAGGTAATACTCCAAGTTACTTAACAGCAATTAAATATGGTTTCAAACCTTCTCCTCCCTAATAGGATCTAACACAAAAGCTTTGTGTAAAACAGATTTGAAGATGTTCACTCTCTGAGGAGAGTGAAAAGAACCTACTGAGGTGGATGGAGCTGACAAGCAACCTGTGCTCCCTTATTGTCTGCTGGGAAGCTCTCTTCACTACAGCACTTCATGGAAATTTCTGACATTGTCCTCTCAAAAATGACCATGAGTAGCAGTGAAGACAACGAGGTGTTTGGGTTGCTTTTACCATCAATCATATCCTCAAGAGTTAAGTTTTAATTCACTGCTTATGGGATTAGAGAACTCAAGGCCACTAGTAGGTTAGCATTTTTCCCAAGACAATAAATATGGGGCCAAGCTTTAGACAGAAGTAGAAATTCAGGCTTTCAGTGCATTTTAGCCCATTTTTCGAGATATGTGTTTCCTTGGTTATTTAGTTAAGTAGTCCAAGCTGTTTTATGAAATGTAACCATGACTGTGAAGTAGACTTGTGCCTCTTATTTTTTCTTCATGTCTGGTTAAAGAGAAGGAAATGATCCCACAGGTAGCAGAGGCTTATAGAGCCCACATGTCTATGGAACCCTCCCTGCACCTCCCATTCCTCTCCATAGTTCTTCCCCAGAAATAAGAAGTTGTAAGTAAGCCTGAGTTCTGAATGTCTCTGCTGGAATTTCATTGTCAGGACAGATTTTTCTTCATTTTGTATAGAATTTTTTGGAGGAAAAGTAATTTAAAGGACATTCCCGAAGCATAAACCAAAAGGCAATTCTTGATAGTAGTTCTAGGCAAATTAGAAACATTTACTAGACAAAAGGTTGAC
>WEIS01008532.1:8201-18875 GCA_013389965.1 Todus mexicanus | reverse complement strand
CATACATGTGATTGTTACAAAAAGCTCGTCCTAGTAAAGAACAAAATTGTTTCCTTTTTTAATACAGGGTGGCATGTAAGGAGAAAAGAGCTGAAGAGCTGAACAGGCCCCGAACACACACACCTCCCTGCTACCACAGGGATGCAAACAGCATTAATAATGAAGCCTTTGTATAAATACAATCAGCAACAAACTAGATTTGTACTCATTAGAACTGCGCAGGAACATCACTTCATTAGCAACACAACGATGTGCATCTACGGGAAAAAACAGAATCCTCTTCGTGGTGGGGTTTGTGCATGCATGCGCACACATCCGTGCACATGTGCGCGTGCTCCTATTCTCCTATCCCCGTTCTGTATTTTATGAGGACAGGTAAGCTCACGAGCAGAGACGAGTCAGAAGATGTTTATCCTTCATCTTTCCTGCCTTGTTACAGTTGCAAACTTAGTATTGAGAAATCAACTCCTTGCTCAGTGAGCATTTTAACAAAAAAACCCTACTAACAAACCTAAAAAAAAAAGTATTGGATGTATTTCTGGTGAAGAAGAACCTTTTCAAGAAAAAAAAAATACAGTTTGGTATTTAGTTTGTCCAAACTTACTGTAATCACTGAAGTTAAACATTTTTCATGCATCAGCTGTGTTCAAACACTAAAGCAACCTGTCTCCTAAATCAGTTCAACAGGTAAAAGGTTCATCCAGACCAAATTTATAACTTCCTTTCATTAGCATTCCTCCTGTTCCCAGCACAGGAGAAGCTTTTCCTCCAACAATAAGCACAAGATGGTTTCTTCTGGAAGAAAAAGGTCACAGAACAGAAAAGGAAATAGCTTGCTGGGGTCCAAGTAGTACAGCGACGCTTTTCTGAAACATGCAAAAATCAAAGAATCCACACCCAGTTAAAGCAACTCTTCGGTGCAGGCAGGCTTAAATATGGAAAAAATAAATGCCATCAGTTCCCCACTTTGATTGTCAGAGTGACAACTGCTGCACACAAGGAATAAATGTGACCTTTCTCACCTCTGCAGTCGGGGTTGAAAGGAGTGGCTGGAGAAAATAGTAACAGATTGATACAGCATGAAGACTTCGGGGTGTATCTCATTCTCTCACCTTTTAAGGTGATGGAGGGAAGGAAAGTGAATCAAATTGGAAAGGAAAGTCTGACAAAAAACCCCAGAAGACAGCAGCATGCAAAGAGGTGGGGAAAACTAGTCATCCCTGAGGGAAACCAAGAACAGTTTCTATTCTTGTCAGACATGCAGAGGCAGAAGAAACACAACAGAGGTAGGCAAGTTCTCAGTTACACCAATGAGTGAAGTGTTTGCTGCAGTTACTTAGGCTTTCTAGTTCTTCTTAAAAGCAGCATATAAGGTGCTTTTCTGTACTTTACGGAAAAAAAAACCAACCATCAAACTAATTGACAATTCAACACAAACCCCGGGTTGGCTGTACCAGAGGTCTGTTCCCAGCGCTCCTTCAGCCCACACCTATAGCCCTCCCTCAGCTTTTCACAGTAATGAACGACCTGCAAATGAGTCAGCAGAGCAAGCATAAAATTTCTCTACCAAAATTACGGTGACTAAACAAAAGCTTTGTAAAAGTAAAATTTTCAATGAAACAAAGGAAGCTTTGCTAGCTCTGTCTGTGGGCAGGAGCATGCCTAGCCACGCTGCCCTGGGGGTTCACCAGCTATAGCCCTGCAGTCCATGAGCTGGGGCAGGGAGGAGGGCAGGTGGACAGAGGATTAGTTACAGGGGGGCATGCACAACGCTATGCTTCGAAGTGTGTGTAGGAATTAGATGTGTTAAAGCCCTGAAGCACAGAGAAGAACTTTTCTTGTAACCGCTGTCGTCTAGAGAAGATGCTTCTGGTTTCTTTAAAGCCTAATCCAAACCTAAGCATTTATCTGTGGCGCTGCCTATAGAATCACTCAACAACAAGAGACACGAACAAACTGTATATGTACTTACTTACTCAAGGTTCAGACAGCATCTTTCTTCTGAAGGAGGCTATACAGGGAACTAATGTGCTCAGCATGAAGGTGACCCACCCAGCAGTGCCTACCTTTGGTTAGGGAATGAATTCCAAGCTTCACTTGTGAGAAATTTCCACTTCCTATTTCTCCTCTGACTCGATAAAAGCCAATTCTCTTTCCCAGGGTTAATTCTTTCACCACTTTTTCATTCTGGGACATATCCTGCATCAGTTTCTCAAATGGGGTCAGCCTGTGCTGCCTGCCCTCTTCATCTCCTCCATAGCACTCTGGGTGCCCATCGTCTTCTCCACTGTCATCACGATGCCACCTGGAATAGCGGTGTTTTCCAAGACCTCCTTCATTCGCATATCCTGTTGTCATAGTCTATAGGGTAATCACTTCCCCATTTAACGAGATGTCTCAATAAGGAGTTTAAATGAAGTAATTCTGCACGAATAAGCAATCCTGCACATAATGGACACCATGGAAAACTTGCAAAAACAGCAGCTTACTGAAAGTCCGAGGATTAGTTTGGAAATTACTTTAAAAAGAAATCTGGTGTATCTACATATTGCAGTTCTGTTCAAAATCAGTGATAAAACTTGAAGCTGTTTACGTCCATCTCTCACTAACAGATTGAGTATGTCAGGATCTTCATCTACAAGGTAAAAGAGGCTTTGCAATTAAAAATGTAAACTTTGCAAGAAAGCGGCGAGTCTCTGCGGTATATTTGACACATGCAAAACATTGAACGTCAGTTGTCAGGCTTTAGCTTACTGCTTTGAAAACTAAGTTGATAGATAAAGGTCAAACAAATAGCTGATTAACTACTCTGAATAAATCCAGATGCTTCCAGTTCATTTTCAATAGCTGACCTTAAGAGCGTAGTTCTCCTTGATTCTGGTTCCAGTCCAACAGCTGAATGTAGGATTTGCCTTTGATTCATTCTTCAGCCTGTGAGCTTGTCACTGTGCCTTGGAAATGTCACTGTGCCTTGAAGCCCTGCTGTAAAAAGTTCGTCTCTCCTCTGTTTCCTCCTCATGGCAGGTTTAACAAAGCGACTGATCCTGGAAGATGACAGTAAAAGCATAATCTGTGCACCAGACGAAAGAAACGCTGCGCCTCAGTATCCTTGCAGTCACACTGCAGGACAATACAGGATTAAGTAACTGCAATGTCACGTTAGCCCTCCTTTATTTAGCTGAGCTTTTTTTAACGCCTTGAGCCTTCTCAAAATTTTGCCAGACGCATGGTGTTCCTAAGCAGACAGACGAAGAAAGTCGTTATACGTTTACATAACAAGCCATACGCTTCACTAAACGATAGCAGAGCACAGACCATTTCACCAGTTTAACTTCGATTTGTTCAGCAGCACAGACGAAGAGGTCCTTATTCTAAATACACAAGCAATCACTTACCTTTAAAGCAGTACACTACTTTTCTCTTCTTTACCTTTTTCCTTTAACCTTGAAAAACAGGAGTTGATCAGCAGCTAATTATGCAGGCACCTGCCTCACGATCATGAAAGCTCTGGCATAGCACAGGCAGTGGCAACACTCACCTTCCCTGCTTTCAGCCTGCCGCACTACCTGACTGACCAACTCAGGAGACACCGCACTGCCGTCACATACGGGATCACCAGACTGAGGGGGAGAGAATTAGACCAGTAACTCAACGTCTGGAGCTTAGGGAAGGTAGACAGTTACCTAAGGCACCACACTATGAGAGGGCATCTGACGCTGCCTGGTGGAGCTGCCCTCTAAACCCCAATCTCCTTGCATGAGCAAGAGGAGAGGTCAAAGGCACCACTTAAGGACAAAGAAAAGGCAGCTGGTGAGGATTTCATTAAACGGGAACTGGAGTGGCACAGAAGCACTAGGCTGCTTCTACAGAGAGGCCAAGGCAACAGACCCAGCCTCTAGGAAGCTGCTCTTTGCCCTGGGACACATGTGAGTGACTGTGCAAGTTGCTTCATCTCTCTGTGCTGCAGCAATGGCACTGACAGCTCTGCCCAGAGAAAGAGCCTGGCTTCTTCTGGCCTTCAGGGTACAGGAGATGTCCGTCACTTCTCCTTGTCACTTCTCTGAGCCAGGGACGCTTCTTACTGTGCATGCTGCAAACTGATGGCTGACAGTACTAAACCTGCACTGCAGACAAAACACAACACAAAAGGTCTCCTGTGCAGCCACATACCACGTTCACTGACACTGAGAAAGTAATAGCTCCGCTTTAGTACTTTTGCTCAAGGAACACTGGTTCAGTGCATGGCTGCTGTGGCCAAAGGAAATCAGCGTTTGTTCAAGGCTTGCCCTGAGCGCATTTTTCGGATTTGAGTAAGAGGCACTCTCAGTGTTACTTCTACGAATACCAGAAAACAGAGTGATTATATACGATACACACCTCATAGCTTTCTATGAGTTGTTAAAAAAAGTTTCAAACCACAAAATATAGTGCAGTTACAGGCTGAACGCAGACCCGTATGTTCTCAACTCAGGTAGGAGGAAATATGAACAGTCTGTGGAAAGCCTCCAGAAACAACGTGCTCCCTCTGCCCAGGCTCATGCGCCTCCCATTTCAGTACACCCCAGAACTACTACTGTTAGTTTGCACAGCATTCAGTTTGCCGGTTATTGTTTGATGAAAACCAGACATGATTAACATCAATCTCTTAACCTTATAAACATCCTTGCCTAAGACAAGACACTGTTTTTCCACACGCAGCATACTAACATACGCCACAGCTCCAGCCAAGGCAAAATAAAACAACACTGTACACAGTTTTATAACCACAAAAGTCCAACCACACGAGAGTTCCACCAGACGAAAATAAAGAGTTGTTTAGCATGGTGTAAAGGGGGCCAGGCCCTGTATAAGCTTTATTTACTTTTTCAGTTAAATGAGAGCCTATTTGTTTAATACAAGATTATGCCACAGGATTGTAAGGGAATGACTGTAATGTGTGCTGCAGTGAGCTACAGTATTCACTCCCTCCGCCACCTCGTTTAGCACATTTTAGGTTGTGACAAGGACAATGGTACCAACGTGCTAGTGATGACATATGGGTCACACTGCAACAGCAGATCTTCTGATGGCCTGACGTAGCACATAGAGGGTAGTCACCTTCACCTCCTCCACAAACCTCACAGCGCTGTCACACAATGATGTGCAGACACAGGGTACCTCCAGCTGCCTGTGGCAAGATGTGCCAGCACATCAACCAGAGCCAAGTCAAAGCACTCTGCTGTCCTCTATGCGCATCTGACCCACGCCACAGATGCAAGACTACCTGCAAGATGACAAGGTGAAAGAGAAGGCTAATAAAAAAATAACATCAAAGATCGCGGACACTGTTATTTTTCCTGCTACACTTTACACAGTGAAATGGAACACAAACACTTTGAACGGCTTCTGTGCAAAACCGCACTTGATGGCCACAGCACCAAGAGGGGAAGCAGAAGGAGGTAACAAATGGTTGTATTGTACTGACTCCTTCACCACAACAAAAAACCTATTAGACATGCTGATGCCAAACCAACAAAATAAGAAATCCTGTTGTCAAAAGGAAAGAAAAGCCAGTCAGAAAACACCCACCCTGGAACACACTAACTGTAGCCCACAACTTGTTCTACAATTGTACCTAAGAGAAGACAACAGACTTTGCAACCTATTTACAAGTTTAATAAGCCTGAGACCTGCACACGGAAGCAGAATGCAGGTGGATGCTCGATCAAATGTTCCCCTCCACCTCATCAGAAAGACTGAAATTCTCATTTTCAGAGTTGATCTCACATTCGCTCTGGGACAGACCCCTAAAGACAGACATAACTATTTCCCCGATGGAACCTTAGCTGTCCCTCAAGGATCTTACCTCACCAGCAAGCTCCCAGAGTTGCTGACTGGAGACAGATGGGAGCATGGAGAGCACCACTCAGCACAGGTCACCATGGCAGAAAATTAGAGACCCAAGCAAGCTCCCACATTCACTTAGTCCAACTTCTCTCCCAGAGCAGAGAGAACAGAGGAAAAATCCACAGGTGTGCCCTAGTCTGCAACTGACCCCTAAGAGATCTCACCATGATCTCTAATAGGTAGTCACTGGCCATGCCCAGGGAGTGCTACAATCTGGCCCACAGAAAGCCACCAAGCAGGTGGACCATCAGGCCAGGCTGGCATAAGCACAGTCTTCTGCCAGGCAATACCTGGACCAGTGTCTGCATGACAGCAGCAGCTCAGAGGAGTCCTGCAGAGCTACTGCCAGGTAGTTCATGTGATACTGGTATCAGTGTGCAGCACAGACTCACCTTTCCACCTCCCCTGGTGGCTGACAGGCTGGAATAAGCTCTTGGATTAAAGCATCAAGGAAGATGGGCTGCACAGAGCCCTCAGTGTTGAGACGTAACCCCCAGAGTCCCAGCTGACCTGATGCCAACACAGGTTAGGTACAGCCCAGCTGATGGAGTATAACATCAAATCCACAGTCCGCAGGCAGTATGGGATGTATTGAAAAGCAAATAAATGCACAACAATCAACATAACAAAAACTATGCTAAGGTAATACATTAAGACTTGTAAAGCAGAAACTGAAATATGGGGAAAAAATCCCTTTCATCCTTTTGCTCCATTGCATGATAAAAACAGCTAGAGAGAATTAATTAGTCTTTGAATTGCACAGAAATTTGCATTAAAAGCAAAGACAAAAAAGAATTTATTAGTAGAACCCACTGATATCCTAGGTCTTTGAAATACATGTGAAGGATTAATTTGAAGTATGACTATTTTGAAATAAAATTTACCCCCTCAAAACTTTAACCTGATCAGTCTCTTTTACCTCCTTCCCCAAGGTATGATGCAAATCAGTCAATTTGACATGAAATTATTCTTCTAAGGTAAAACCAGCTTCCATTAAACATGTACTCTGAGGCAACAGAGATGCAACGAAGTCTTTATTAGCCTTTTAAATGACAGGACAAAATCTGCATCTAATTAAATTACTTGACTAAATATGAATTGGACTCATAGGCTTTCACTGAAAATAAAATAAATTTTCTGCAAAAAGTGAGCTGTACTACAAGAAGGAAGAAGTAGGAAATACTTTGAGTCCCACTGAAATAGCTAAGGAAATTAGTCTTTACAGTAAAGTCCAAAAAATTTACTCTATATTTAGGCAGAAATGCACTGCTAAGCATGTGGCCTGCAATAAAACCACCCTGCCATTATTTGCAGCAATGAGAAACCTAAAATGTGTTTCCATACAAAGGAAAGGAGGAAATGTTCTGGTTTATATTGTCTATCACAGTTTTCTTCCACTATTCTCCACTTACTTATTAGATGGGCCCTAGCAAGTACAAATAACTCGTTGCCCCTTGTTAGGTAATCACACTTAGTTTCGTTGATATGTGTGCACTCCTCAAAAGGTTAAGCATTCATAAGGTAAATGTTAAATGGATCTGGGCGGACAATAAGCAGTTGCTATTAGGTTCCAGGGAGGTATTTGGAAAGATATAAATCCTGCACGGCACTTGGAAATGTACTTTATACCGCCTGGGGTTTCCAATTTTTAATCAGAATAATATCTGAGACACTCGAGATTTATCCTGATTCAGCATTAACAAGCCACTGCATTACAGTAATTATATCACTGAGGATGACTAAGAAGAAGGCACAGATGTAGACGTACAATACCCACATAAAAGTGTCAGGAGCCATGGAGAAAGGAAGCAATGCCATAAAGACTGTCTTCTTGGTGTTACAAATGCTGAAGAACTATCTCCTGAAAGTGTCATTGCAGCTCCCTTGTCCTTGCCAATTTTAAATGTCCAAAGTGACTGCAGCACTGAGAACTTTCAGAACATTGAGAGAAAAAAAAAATCTAGACAGAAATACACACATATTTGTGCTTTTAATCAAATTGACAATTAGACTGGAAATCTTTAGAACCCACAGAAAATAACACTGAAATGGAAAACAATCCCAGATGTATTTCTCCTGGGACATAGGAGCGTGCCAACCTCTCAGACTGATGTGGTCCTCTCACCGTGCTGACCACCAGCTCCTCACACCAGCTCCCGCCTCTGAACCTCTATTCAGATACCATGTCCTGAGAAACCTCTGCAGTGGTCAGTGCCCTGGTACCAGGTCTGCCACCTGTACATCCTCCCTGACGCCGACCTTTGCAGGCACAGAACCATGCAGGGGAATAACCAGAAGCTCACCAGAACCACTGAAGCTTCAGCTAACCCCTGGAAACTGCTTAATGCATAGTAAGTCTCCAAGACTCACCAAGAAGCTTAGCAGGAAGTGATCTGATCTTATTTGACATCCTACAGGTCATAAGTTACTAATCTCTGTATACCAAAGAACTGTTGCCCCCTAAAGGCTCCCCTTCAACTGGAGCGAGAGTAGAAGTGAAATTAGGATGGATATTTTTGAAACTGAGGTCTAGAGAAACAGTGTAAAGGCAGCAATCAGCACTCGAGACAACCTACTGTGAATTGAACTGTTTTCCCGGGTTCATCTGCTGTGGCTCACATTAAGGATCCTAAGTGAGGGGTATTAACCCAAAAGAGATGGAGCACAAGTCTAGATTTCACTCTTCTTTCGCAACCTTGGCTTCAGTATTGCAGCTAAACACCTTGACAAGCATTGTAACAAGACAAGCCCTTTTTTTTTTCTTTCTTTCTTCTTTTTTTTTTTTTTTTTTACCTCTTAATCTTGTCTGGTTTTGTAGCCCTGAAAAGTACATAATAGTGTCTCTGAACCCAAATATCCAAATACAGCACTGTGTGCCCAGAAGCCTGTGCCCAAACACATTTAGGCAGCTGTCTTGGTCCTGCTGCAAGGATTAGCAGGGAAGCCAGGGTCTGAGGGCAGGGAAGGCTGTCATTGCTTGAGGGCAGGCACAGACCAATAATCCTCTAGCGGGCAAAGTCCAGAAGAGGAACACCTCAAGAGGTCTGAGCAATGCGCAGCTTGCTACTGATCCACTTGAAGTCAGGGTCATGCAAAAAAGCTGCTACATCTCAAATCCCTAAAACCATCCTGCTTTTCATACCACATTTGAAAAGCAAAAGCTTTCCTGACTTGAATGAATATTCACGTTAATAGATTTGGTTAGTATTTGAAGTCATTAGCTAATCTTATTGAGATTTGTTGAGTGTCTGTCCTAGAACACAGACTGCTATTATATTTGTCAAACTGAAGACTTATATAAACTGTGTTCCATTAGAAAGAACAGTGCAAATCTGAGTATCCAGCAGCATTAGGAAACCAGTCAGTGTTCTTTACATTTCATTTTTCGAATTAAATGCACTGGAAAAGGAACTGTTGTTCCAAAGATTTTTGGAACGGCTAAATATATATCTCACGTGGCATTTGAACTGTCACACAAAAGATCATAAAATTTAACACTCAGAAGACCACAAAACATTTTAAAAGCTAAGACAGATGATACTTATTAATATTTTACCAAAATAACACATTCCATGTTCAAGTCTGGGGACCAGATTTTGACAAACTTGCAAAAATGGAAATTAGGAGTAAGTCCAGCTCTATGGTACTACACAAATTATATTCCACGGTTTCAGGAACCACAAGCTCACTAACGAAGCAAAAAGCCAAGATGCACAAAAGTAGAGTATAAACTAATTTCAGAACACCTTTAAACCATAATCTTCCCTGCAAACACCCACTGCCCCTGATGCAGACAGTTGCATGGCGTCTAACTTCCAGAATCACCATTCGCATCAGATGGTCCCAGATTCCAACTTCATGCAGAAGTCCGGATGTAAGATATTCCAGTTCCTCACCTTCCCTCAATTTTCTCCTTGAAGAAATCTGCAGGAGAATTTCAGCTTAGAATCTAGAAACGCACCTGAGACTAGAGACATGCAGAAGGGTTTATAAGCTATGCCTATTAGACTACAGTTCTGAAATAGCAGCCTATTTTTAATCAGCTGACAATTTAATGCTTCTAGCATTTCATGTACTGACTAATCTATCCTGGATTTGCTTAATGCTCTATCCCCCTTAGCAGCCTTCTATCAACACAAGAAAGGCAGATGCCTGAGTGCCGCAGAACTCAATGAAAACGGAAAAAAATCTCCGGTTTCATTTTACATTATAAGGTGAGACAAAAAAAACCAGAAAGCAAACAGTGGAACTAATTCATAATTAGTGTTTAAAAACAAGAAAGAACACAGAAAGGATACATAGAGTCAAAATATTAGAAGAGTCTGTCCTACTTTAATAGTGATAGTTGCTTGAGCACAACCGATTTTTTTCCATTTATCATTATAATTTAACTGGAAAATCTATGGATGAGGTTTAGCAGGACACTTGAGACACTCCAGCAGGAAAACATACTGACAAAAAAAAGAGGTGACTTTAAAACCATAATGAAACATTTGTATAACACTAAAGACAACACAGATCACAGTTCCACTTGCAGTTCCAATGGCTGCATGTTTCAAAATATAAAGTTCTAAAGACCTGCTAAGGTTTGTAGGATAGCTTTTGCCAATAGAGGAAAAAAAAATGGGAACAAAAGCTACAGAAATACAGCCTGTACTTCTAGACTGAGCAGACTAATGCTTAACACTGCCCTGAAATCTGAATGAAGTGCAGCTGGCAATCTGGAGGGTCACATTCTCTCAGGACAAACTGTGTGACTTGGCGAGGTGCTGGACAGGATGGTAGCCG